>JBBWWR010000142.1:0-138362 GCA_039583875.1 Platanthera guangdongensis
CCCCCCCCCCCCCCCCCCCCCCCCCCCCCCCCCCCCCCCCCCCCCCCCCCTCAGAGCACAACTTTACGTTCTTCAAATAGTTCTATAACTATAAAAAAATGATCCATCAAACACAAATAATATAAGCAGTGGAGTTGTTGATTTATTCGAACATATATTAATGACCCATATTATTGTATAATGTATGAAAGTGTGACGCTTCAATCTTACAAGCTGTCATTGACAGCTTAATCATGTGAAAAAAATCAAGTAGCTAGTGTTGAATTTTCTCAAAGTGGTCAGTAAGATAGCCTAAAGCCAAATTAATATTCTCAGAACTATCTAGTTAACACCTTGATCATGCGGAAGTCCAAAGAGCAAGCTTAACACCAAATGCCCATGAAAGAACAAACAAATCTTATATTCATTAACACTTCTTTACAAGGCGAGGTATACATTGCAAGATATGATTTCGCTAGTACACAAGCTACAAACAGAAAGCACAAAACAAGCCGGGCGGACAGCACTGGAGTCCGTCGAGACCGCCCAGTCCGCCAAGGTCACCGAAGCCGCCCGAACTGCTGCTACAAGCCTAATAGCACACGGAGTCCGCCGAGACCGTGAGGTCGCGCGGACACACTGTTATTCGCTGATTGCTGATGAAATGAAGAATAGACCGCCTACCCGCTTGAGACCGGCGGACAAGTTATTGGCACTTGAAAACGCTGAAGCAGAGAACCACTGACAAGCCGCAGAAGCGACCAGCTGAGACCGCAGAGACCGCACACTTCAATGTACTTGACCGAAGTCAAAGCCAAACTCCTGGCTCCTTGAAGCTAGTCGCGTGACCTGCACACAGCAAACCATCAGCTCTACTCAACCCGCGCAGACAGGAAAATCCAGACCGCAACAATTTCCCAAGCCCCACTTACTGTTCACTCAGTTTCTATAGACGTGCCGGGGGGGTTTATTTACAGGCGAGGTGAGGAGTGTGGTCACCACCCTAGTGAATAGAGTCACCACCCCAGCTCACGCACTAGCAAAGACCCGTCTGCTGAGTCCGCATGGACTTAGCCGGATTCTAAGAAAAAACCGCCAGGAGCAATAACGATGATGTTTACCAACAGGCAAACTCGCATCAGTCCGCCCATACTATGCGGATATGGCACCAGTCCGCATAGCCCGCAAACATCACACAAGGACAGCCACCACTACAACAGTATGCATACTATATACGAACAAGGAGGCAGTCCGCTCAGCTCAAAAACAAAGCCACCATCCGCCACGAGTCCACGACCAACAGGCAGTCTGCCCGGTCACCAGCGGACTTGCCGGATATCGCGGACACACTAATCTTGTCACTGAATGTGACCAAGTCCAGAAAACCACCAAGAGCAAGCTCGAGCTTGGCGGACAAGGCCCAGTCCGTCTGCCCCAAAGTAGATCGTCAACCACACCATCAGAAGGCAGATCTCGTAAGCCCTACTCGCACAGCTGCCAAGACATCGGCCAACTACCGGACTTCAACACCAGTTTGCGCAGTCCTCCACAACACCTAACACCTGCTGCCTGCTGCACCACCAGAGCTCGGCAAAGGCCACAACCAAACTCCAAGGCCAGTCCGTAACAGCGGACAGTGCGGACTCGCCAGTCCGCAAAGCCTTCCGCGGATAGACCACCCAATCCGCCGGTTAATACAAGCTTGCAAATCTACAAAGCCACAGCTCAAACCAAGCACTGCCTACAGCCCGCGAACTGTAGTCCGCTCAGGCCGCTTCACAAGAGGCCCACCATCCTTGGCCATAGGCCAACCAGGCCACACAGCAGACCGCTCAGGCCGCGGACTCAGGCTGCACAGGCCGCACAGTCCGCCCGGCCTGCCCATCACCCACTTCCACTTCATAAATTTCAACACTCCCCCTTGAGGTGAGAAGTGGTGATCAAACCGAACATGAAGATGTCAGCAAGATTATCTTCACTCCGAACATACCCGACCAGAAGAGATCCCTCCAGCACTTTCTCCCTTATGAAGTGGTGCTCGATCTCAATATGCTTGGTCTTTGCGTGACACACTGGATTGTTTACCAGTTTGAGAGCACTCTCATTGTCACCCCGGAGCAAAGTAGGCCATTGCAACCAGAGGGCTTCTCGAGCAGCCAAGGCCGAAGCCTTATACTAAGCTTCTGTAGTAGACACGGACACTGAGCCCTGCTTCTTGCTACACCATGAAATGCAAACTGATCCACAAGTGAACACATAACCCGAAGTTGATCTCCGATCATCCGAGTCACCACCATAGTCAGTATCCGTGTACCCAAGCAAAGCAAAGTCCGCATCCCTACTATAGAGGAGTCCCATATCAGAAGTTGACTTGACATACTTCAAGATGTTCTTTGTCGCTACCAGATAAGACTTCCTTCGTTCAGCCATAAACCGACTAACTCGGCCAACAGCATAAGCTATGTCTGGCCTAGTAATCGTCAGATAGATCAAGCTCCCTACAAGAGCTCTGAACACCAAGGGATCAGGAAGAATCCTTCCTTCATGTCGTCGAAGCTTCAGCCCATGTTCCAGTGGAGTAGAGCAACTCTTCCCTTCGCCCATGCCGAATCGACTCACAATGCGTTCCGCATATCCCTTCTGGTAAATGAGAATCCCGCACTCCTTCCTCTCCACCTCAAGACAGAAAAAGTGATGAAGCTCTCTCAAGTCTTTCATCTTGAAGCGTATAGCAAGCTCAGCCCTGAGCCTAGCTACTTCCTCCTCTGAATTCCCTATGATGATCATATTATCCACATACAGCATGACCAAGACTAGAAGCTCCCCCTTCTTCTTGACGAACAAGCTAGAATCCGAGTTGGAAGCAAGATAACCGCAGAATTGAAGATACTCTGCTATCTTTCCATACCAAGCTCCAAGAGCTTGCTTCAACCCGTAGAGAGCCTTCTTGAGTTTGCAGACATTGTCCGGATGAACTTTAGAAACAAATCCAAGTGGCTGATCCATGAAGATGTTCTTGTCAATCTCTTCGTAAAGAAAAGCATTCTTCTCATCAAACTGTCACATCCTCCATCCCTTGCAAGCAGCCAAGGCGATCACCACTCTAACCGAAGTCATCTTTACAACTGGACTAAATGTCTCCTCATAGTCTTCTCCATACTGCTGTGAGAATCCTCGGGCAACCAGACGAGCCTTGTACCTATCAATTCTCCCATCAGTCTTCTTCTTCAACTTATACACTCACTTGCAAATCACTGGAGTAATGTCATCAACCTTGGGCATAAGGTCCCAGGTTTCATTCTTCTTGAGAGCAGCAATCTCATCCTTCATGGCATCATCCCACTCCTTGACTCCAGTGTCCTCATTGAAGTTTGCAGGCTCTCTGTAACGCCCTCACCTGTCATATGACATATAACGGTGGGTCCGGCCGGGGCCCCACGCCATATCTCACAGACAAGCGAAGGAATCACGTGTGGAAATCAAAATCAACGCGTATCCTTAACTCATCCATTCTAGCGCAGCATTTCTTTTTGTTAGCATGAACTCAAACCAGAATGTCCACCCATATATAAAGATCACATTTATATATACCAACACCAGGAATGTATACAACCCACACACACTGGCCTTATGGCCTTACAAGTTCCTCTTTTACACAACAATCAGTTCGTACATCGGCACGCAGGCCGGCCACACGTGAAATCCAAACAACACTCTCCGCATGGCCACACGTTATAATGGGTCAGCATTTAGCTGACCCATTATAACGACCCTACCCCCTACCCGGGGTAGTGGTTCCTTCCCTGTATACAGTGCTCATCAAGATCATCAAGCATCACCCAACAATATATGTATATCAGTTCCTTTATCCCACTAGCAAACACACGACATCACAAACGCTGGAATCCACCAAACGTTCCGTGCACTCAGGGCACCTTCTTGGCGTACCGGAATCCACCAGTCATACACCGCCGATCCGAGGTTTTTAACTTGTTGGTTGACCGGCCCTAGTCCACCAATCTCGCAAGCTGGCGACATCCCGCCCAAACCACACAGAGGTACAACCTCACAGCAACAACCAGAGTAGGTCGACCCACAACATGTAGTGTAGCACGCCGGGTTTATCCAAGCTCCCAGGCAATGTCTACCCATCGACCCCCCTCCTAATCCGATCGACCCACACTATGTGGTGCAGCAACCCGGGTTTAACTCGGCTCCCCTAGCATTGCCACCCATCGATCCCGCTAACACACGACATCACAAACGCTGGAATCCACCAAACGTTCCGTACACTCAGGGCACCTTCTTGGCGTACCGGAATCCACCAGTCATACACCGCCGATCCGAGGTTTTTAACTTGTTGGTTGACCGGCCCTAGTCCACCAATCTCGCAAGCTGGCAACATCCCGCCCAAACCACACAGAGGTACAACCTCACAGCAACAACCAGAGTAGGTCGACCGACAACATGTAGTGTAGCACGCCGGGTTTATCCAAGCTCCCCAGGCAATGTCTACCCATCGACCCCCCTCCTAATCCGATCGACCCACACTATGTGGTGCAGCAACCCGGGTTTAACTCGGCTCCCCTAGCATTGCCACCCATCGATCCCGCTAACTAACTAGATCAACCCACCCTAGTGGTGTAACAGTCGGGTTTATCACGAGCTCCCCAGGCATGTTACCAATTGATCATATCACAACTAGGAGCTTTGCCAAAGCCTCCTCACATTCAGCATCACATCCATACATGCATCACAAGAGAAAACCATTTGCATCTCATCAAATCCACAAAGTCATCTCCGGTTTACCCATGAACATCACCAATCCAGACTACCGGTCCAGATGGGCTTCACACAGCATGCCTATGCCGTACTCCAGAATTTCGGCTCTAGATGCAGACTCAACAAAGGAATCACTTCCGCAAATCCACCTCTTGGTGGAGGATTCCAAGCACATGCATAAAGGAAGGACTTCGATGTCCAAGAAGGAGATCGTTACCCTTGAAGATCGCTTCGGCGCCATGAAGTAGCCGGATGGAAATCACCACCTCGGCTCTGCCTTCACGAATCCGCTCTCGGATCTTCGATCCGCACTCCGCAGCTCCTACAGCAGCTGGAAGACTCCTCCCTTTCCCTCTTGCCTTGGCCTTTCTTCTCTCTCTCTTGGAATAAAGATGAAGAAGAAGAAGAAGAGAAAAGAGGGGTTTTATCCTCTTTGTCTCGGCCTTCACAACACCTGGACAGAGCCCAGCCACTGGATCCAGGAAGAGGGAAACAAACGGCTCAGATTTGGCCAGAAAAGCTAAAACACGGCCTGACACGCCCTGTGACACGCCCGTGTCACAGGCCGTGTCCCCCTAAGCGGCAGACAACCGACTCAATCCAACCAGAACATGCCCGTGTGACACGCCCGTGTCACGGCCGTGTCCTCGACACGCCCTCAGACACGCCCGTGTCTGAGGCCGTGTACCTCAACGAAAATAATTCCAAAATAACCCGAGACTTCACACGGCCTAGCACACGGCCTAGCACACGTCCGTGTTCCTGGCCGTGTGCACCAGGACACGCCCGTGTCCTGCAAACACGCCCCGGCTCGAATCGTCGAGTTGAGTTCGACGACCACTGACACGCCCTGTGACACGCCCGTGTCACAGGCCGTGTCCTCACTCGACACTCGACACTCGACGATCGTCGAGAAAATTCGTCGACAATCCAGGCCGATCGTCGACACGGCCCCGACACGCCCTGCGATACGCCCGTGTCGCAGGCCGTGTTCGCTGTGTCGACCCCAAATTTCGTCGACTGCCCGACTCGACACTACCCAGGCCTGACATGCCCTGGGACACGCCCGTGTCCCAGGCCGTGTCACCCAGGCCTGACACACCCTGAGACACGCCCGTGTCCCAGGCCGTGTCACCCAGGCCTGAACCCGATTTTGCTCAAAATGATCCGATTAACTTCGGGGTGTTACACTCTCGCTCATCCAAAGGACCTACAAAGAAGTAGGAGACAAAACTCACTGCATTCCCATCATAGTACCGAGCTGATGGCTTAATAACCCTCTTTGATCTCCTAAGGGGCCTTTCCTTGCTCATTACCTCTGTTGCTTCTTCAGGTTTAACTCCACCTTCAGGCAAGCTTTGAGAAATGCTCCCCCTGCTCCCTAAGCCAGAAGCCTCAGCACCAGAACTTGAAGCAACAGGAGCTGCTGGTGAAACAGTAAGCTCCTCTTCTAGAACTTCAAGAGCCACCTTTTGCTCTCCATCAACCTTGCTTTCTGTTAGCTCTATCGAGCCACCTCCATACGGCGTCAGTTCGTCAAAGACCAAGTCTCTTGATACAATAAACTTCTTCATCACAGGATCCATGCATTTTAATCCCTTCTTTCGCTCATCATAGCCAACAAAGACAAGCTTCCTTGCCTTTGCATCCAGCTTGGTCCTTGAGGCATCCGGGACATGTATATAGCAAGTTGATCCGAACACCCGAAGGTGTTCCACACTGGGCTTCTCCTTCAACAACATCTCAAAAGGCGTCTTCATGTTGATCGGGTTGAGCGACATCCTATTGATGACGTAAGAAGCACAAGACATTCCCTCTGCCCAGAAGGACCTAGGAATGTCTTTCACATGAAGCCAACATTTGCAAGTCTCAGTCAGATGACGAATCTTCCTCTCTACTACTCCATTTTGTTGTGGAGTATGAGCACAAGTGTGCTCTCATTGGATCCTATGCTTCCTGTAGAAATTAGAAAACTCGGAGGAGACAAACTCACCACCGTTGTCTGTTCTAAGCTTCTTGATCCGCAAGCCAAGCCAGCCCTCCACCAACTCCTTGAACTCCACAAACAAATGGAAGGCTTCAGACTTCTCCTTCAAAAAAATATACCCAAGTGTATCTTGAGTAGTCATCAATCAGCACAAGAATGTATCTGCTCCCACCAAGGCTAGCAGTGGCGGTTGGTCCCATCAAGTCTCCATGGATGCACTCCAATGGTCTCTTGCTCCTTGTTTGTGATTTATCAAACGGAAGGCGATGTGCCTTGTTGTACGGACATCCCGCACAAACGTGACCGTCGCCAAATGAAGAAAGCCTAGGCAAGCCTCTTACAAGGCTTCAGTTAGCCATAGCCTTCATCTTATCCATTCCTACATGCCCTAGACTTTCAAGCTATATAGAAGCGCTATCGTTTTCTCTCATCCAATCAACATAAGAGTTAGTTGCAAGAACAAACAAGTTCTTAACTCTCCTCCCAACATGAGCAACATCAGCCTTAACCGCTGATACGTTGCGAAGGAACTTCACTTTTGTTGGCCCAAACAGAACGTGATAACCCGTGTCTACTGCATTGGTTACAGAGAAGAGGTTCTTCTTCATGCCCGGTAAGTGATACACACTCCTTAACGTGAGTGGCCCCTTATCACTACCCAAATACACAACCCCCTCCTTCTCTACTGCATAAATAGTATTATCAACAGTTATGATAGCTTCGTTACCTGAGTAAGCTT
This sequence comes from Platanthera guangdongensis, assembly GCA_039583875.1. Classification (NCBI taxonomy): domain Eukaryota; kingdom Viridiplantae; phylum Streptophyta; class Magnoliopsida; order Asparagales; family Orchidaceae; genus Platanthera; species Platanthera guangdongensis. Next base: position 7,488 of record JBBWWR010000142.1, read on the forward strand.
GCAAGGAAGAGAACTTCGACTTGTCTCCGGTGAGGTGATGACCACACTCGAAGTCCATGATCCAATCATCATTGAAGTCGATAGCGGACAAAGCACGGACACAAGTGCCCGTCATGAAAGCTTCGCCCCATCCAGCTTCCTCACTCTTAGAGCAAGCTTCCTCCTTGCCTGCAGCATGCCTAGGCTACAGTTTGACCTTGGAGTCATGCTTGAAGTGTCCCCGCTGATGACACCTGTAGCACTTCAAGTTCTTCTTCCAATCCTTCTTAGGAGCAGCGCTCCTCTCTGGTTGATAAGAAGTTGAAGGCTTATTTTCACCAGCAGTCTTCTTCTTCTTCCCTTCTCATCCCTTCTTCTTCTTACCTGAGAAAAGAGATTCACTGCCTTAAGAAAAAGAATTGAACCTATTCACCCCCCCCCCTCTAGGTGTTTAGGATATCTTGAAACCAATTCTTTCAAGTGGTATCAGAGCCAGGTTGCTCAAGATTTGACTTAACAGTCTGAGTTGATCTAAAAGGCAATTAACATTTAGACACAATGGGTTCGGGAGAAAATCACAAGGAACTTGGATCCATGAAATTACCTATCTGTAGGAAAGAAATTTTTGGTATTTGGAAAGAGAGAGTCAGGTTGTTTATGGAAACATCTGACCCAAGAATCTATATTACAGTTAAAGAAGGGTCATTCATTCCTATGAAAATCTCAGTTCTTGATGCAAATCTCAGGACTCCAAAAGATTATTCTGAAATGACAAAGGATGAGATCATCTTGGCTACTATGGATAAGAGAGCATGGAATATAATAGTTAGTGTTATAGATGACTCAACATTCCAAAACTTGATTCACTGCAAAACCTCCAAGGAGATGTGGGACACCTTGATTGTCTACATGGAGGGATCAGAAAAAGTGAGAGAGGACAGGAAGTCTATGCTTAATCAGGAATATGAAAGTTTTAGACAAGCCAAAATAGACAGCATAACTGAGTGCTACAAGAAGTTTTTCAGAATAGTCAATGAGCTAATGTCATATGGAAGGGTTTTTAGCACATATGAGCTCAATGATAAGTTTCTTAGATCTCTAACCAAGGACTGGGATACTAAAATATGTGCCATCAGAGAGGTGGTCAGGCTTGTAGATACACCTCCACCAACTCTATTTGAAAAACTATTATCCTATGAGATGCAGCTCACTGCTAGAAAAGAGGAGGAGAAAAGCAATAAGTCTGAATACAGAGAGAAGTCAGTTGTCTTCAAGGTTGAAGCCACAAAGAAGGATAGGAGGATGTCTCCATCTCCTCCTAAGAAAGCTGCTGAAGTCATCTCAGAAGATTCTGACAATCACACATCAGACAGCCTTAATTCTGATGAAGAGTTTGTTGCTTTCACAAGGCAATTTCAAAGATTCTTAAAGAAAAAATAGTGGAGATCCAAGCCTTCCTCCTCACAGTCCAAGGATGATTATTATCAGAAATGGAAATCTTCAAGAAAGGACAGGTATGGCAATAAACGTAGTAAATTATCTTCTACTAAGATTGGTTGCTATTGTTGCAACAGGCCTGGACATGTAGTTACTGACTGTCCTGACAAAAGAAAGGAATCAAATGACAAGAAGAAATTGCAAAACAAGGGAAAGAAGGAGAGATCCTTTGTTGCAAAGAAGGAGAAAATTTGGACTGATTCCTCATCATCAGATTCTAAAGCTGAGACTGAAGCTGAAGCCTACATTGGACTATTTACAACTGAAGAGGATTCAGAGGAGACAAAATTCTTGCAAATGCTGGATTCTATCAATGGGATTGATCTTCATTGCAAAGGGCTGATGGCTATATCTGAAGAAGATCAGTGCCAGGATCAGCTTGGTCCCAGTAAGGTAAACAACCTTTCATCAGTTTCTGACTATTATACTGGATCAGAATCAGAAGCATCTGCATCAAGAGATATGGATGGTTCAGAATCTGAAGGGGATGTTCATCAACTTATTGATGAATATGGTGATCTGTTGAATGCACTTAAGAGAAGCAGAAACCTTGTCAAAAACCAGGCTAAGGAAATTACCACTCTTAAGTTGGCTGCATCTGATTCAGAAAAATTACTGGATCAGAAGATGAATGAAGTTGTCAAGCTGAAGAATATAACTTTTATTCATATGGGAACAATTACATTAAAAAATGATCAGATCAAGGGTCTAGAAGTCAAACTATAAAGAGAAAAGGAACTTGTGGCTAAATTCTCAAAGCCAAAGTCTGTCTTACAATTGATTGATGACTTCATTCACCAAAAGGGTAAGACAGGTCTAAGTTTTAAGATAAGAACTAGGGCAGCAAATTCTAAAAGAAAAGGCAAAGCTCTAGTTCAGCCACAAGCCTTCAAACCCCCTATTATTTTTAGGAAAGTGGTGCAGCCTACTAATAGGTTTGACCATGACATTACACATGGTCACTGTAACGCTGGTATTCTGAATGACAAGGGTGCAACTGTCAATAGGGCAGCCCATGTACACACTCACCATGTTCTTCAGGAATCATTGATATTTGATGCACCAGCCCCAGCACTAAACAAAAGGACAACTGACAGCAAGGCTGTTAAGACTGTATCTAAAAGAAGATACAATAGATATGAGTGTTGTTATTGTGGCAAGGTTGGGCATTATGCCATAGATTGTTGGCACAACACCAGTGTCAGGAAAAATGTCAGCTTACCTGTTAGAAAGACTGTATGGAAATCAGTCAAGTTTTAGACTAACCTGAACCTAGAACCCAATACTTATTGGGGTTCTAAGGTTAAGTAATTATATTTGATGCAGGTGAGTACAAGTGGCCATACCCCAATATGGTACTTGTACAGTGGTAGTTCCAGGCACATGACTGGAACAAGAAAGATGTTGAAGGATTACACTCCAATATTGAATGGATCCAAAGTGATCTTTGGTGGATCTGAAAAGGGGATCATCAAAGGGTTTGGTAACATTTCTAATGGCTCAACTACTATCACCCAAGTGGCTTATGTGAAAGATTTGAAACACAACCTAATAAGCATAAGCCAACTGAGTGATCTTGGTTATGACACTTCATTTATTAAAAATGGGTGTCAGATTAGAAGGACAAGTGATCAAGAGGTCATCTTGTCAGGTTATAGAAAGGGGAATGTTTACTGTCTCAGTTTTGATTGTGAGAATAAGAACTCTCCTATATGTTTAGTTACAGATGAGAAAGCATCTGAATGTTTCAAATGACATAAAAGGCTAGCTCATCTTAACTATAATACTATAGGCCAACTTTATAGCATGGAGTTAGTGAGGAATGGTCCTCAGTTCAGGTGCATAAAAGAGGATGTATGTTCAGCTTGCCAAAAGGGCAAACAGACCAAGACCTCTTTTCATGGACATGATACCAAAGATTCTGTGAGGTGTTTGTACCTCCTGCATATGGATCTATTTGGTCCTATGCCAGTTCATAGTCTAGGTAGGAAAGTCTATACACTTGTAGTTGTGGATGACTATTCTAGATTTACTTGGGTTTTCTTCCTGAGGCAGAAATCTGAAACCCCTACTGTCTTCCACAATTTTGTTAGGCAAATTCAGAATGAACTTAACAGTTCAGTGGTCAAAATCAGAAGTGACCATGGGACTGAATTTCAGTCTGAATGCATGACAAGATTTTGTGAAGAACTACGGATTCATCAAGAGTTCTCCTCACCTAGAACTCCTCAGCAAAATGGCATTGCTGAAAGAAAGAATAGGCCTCTTATTAAGGCTGGTAGAACACTACTAAGTGACACTTCTCTCCCAGAATATTTCTGGGCTGAGACAGTAAGCACTGCATGTCATATTCTCAATAGAGCATCCATCGCTAAAATTCATAAAAAGACACCCTATGAGATTATGAAAGGCAAAAAACCAAGCATATCCTATTTCAGGATCTTTGGTAGCAAGTGTTATGTACTTAATAATGGCAAGTCTTATTTAACTAAGTTTGCTGTCAAATCCCAAGAAGGGATATTTGTCGGGTACAGCAACAATAGTAGAGCTTACAGGGTCTATAACTTAACTACTCAAGTTGTAGAAGAATCTGTTCATATAGTCTTTGATGAAACTGAACTAATCAACTGTAAGCAGTCTAGTGTATCTTGTAGCTCTACAGGTTTGAAAGAAAAGTTGGACAAGCTTACCATTAATGAAGACCAACCTGCAAGGCAGGATGAAGAAATTGATGGGTATTGTCCAGGGGGAGTACAAGACCCTCTAGCTGTTAAAGAGGATAATGAAGTACTGCATGTTGAAGAGATTGGAGAAAATCTAGGGGTAGATGGATTGCCTCCAGTAATAAGGCATCTAAAGGATCATCCAGTACACCAAATTATTGGTGATCCAAGACATGGTGTCCAGACAAGGAGCAGGAACATGAACACAGTTCTTTACTCAAGTTTCCTGTCCCTGATGGAACCCAAGAAATTTGAAGAAGCCATACAAGACCCAAATTGGATTGATGTCATGCAGGAGGAGCTGAATCAATTCAGAAGGTGTAAAGTTTGGGAGCTGGTTCCTAAACCAAAGGATCATAATGTCATATGGACTAAGTGGATCTACAGGAACAAGCTAGATGAAAATGACATCATAGTCAAAAATAAAGCAAGACTGGTAGCTAAAGGCTATAGATAGGAAGAGGGAATAGACTTTGATCAGACATTTGCTCTAGTGGAAAGGTTGGAAGCAATAAGGTTATTCCTTGCCTATGCAGCATACCAAGGGATAAAGGTATTCCAAATGGATGTCAAGTCGGCATTTTTAAATGGTGACTTAAAAGAGGAAGTCTATGTTGAACAACCCTCAGGTTTTGTAGATTCTCTCTATCCTAATTATGTTTATAGGCTTAAGAAAGCACTATATGGTTTGAAACAAGCCCCTAGGGCTTGGTATGAAACCCTGTCTGCATTCCTCATTGAGAACAAATTCTCAAGGGGGAAAATAGACAAAACTCTATTCCTTAGGGAATCAAAAGGCAAGATGATCCTAGTTCAGATATATGTTGATGACATTATCTTTGGATCAACAGAAAACAACCTTTGTAGAAAGTTTGTCAAACTTATGCAAGGGAAGTTTGAGATGAGCAGTATGGGTGAGCTTAAATTCTTCTTGGGACTCCAAGTTAGACAGACTGATGATGGCTTGTCCATATCCCAGTCTAAGTTCACCAAAGAGTTGATTAAGAAGTATGGCATGGAGTCAGCCTCCACCATGAGAACTCCAATGAGGTCAAGTATGCCTATAGGCAAAGATGATGCAGGGAAACCTGTAGATGAGTCTTTGTATAGAGGGATAATTGGCTCCCTGTTATACTTAACTGCTACTAGACCAGACATCATGTATGCTACATGTGTCTGTGCTAGGTATCAAGTCTGCCCTAAAGAGTCTCATTATACTGCAGTCAAAAAGAATTTTGAGATATCTTAAGGGAACACCAAATCTTGGCCTTTGGTACCCTAGGAATAGATATTTTCTACTGACTGGGTATTCATATGCAGACTTTGCAAGATGCAAAGAAGACAGGAAAAGTACTACTGGCACATGTCAGTTTTTAGGTGGAAGATTGGTGTCTTGGAGCAGTAAAAAGCATACTAGTGTGGCTATTTCCACAGCTGAGTCTGAATATGTTACTGCAGTCAGCTGCTGTGCTCAGCTATTATGGATTCAACATCAACTTGAAGATTATGGAATCCAGGCAAGTAGAACACCATTATTTTGTGATTCTGCAAGTGCCATTTCTATTGCTAGAAATCCTATTTCACATAGCAGAACTAAGCACATAGAAATAAGATTTCATTTCCTTAGAGATCATGTTGAAGAGGAAGATATCAGTTTAGAATTTGTCAATACTAATTTTCATTACTGACATGTTCACCAAACCACTGGATGAAACTAAATTCAATTATTTTAAAATTGAATTAGGCATGCTGAACATAGAATATGAATGACAAATTTGACTAAGTAAATGTATGTCGGCATTTAAAGACAAAGGTGTCGACACTTAGTAGATTGTGTCGACACTCAAAATTTGGTGTCAACACATAGCTATCCTGACACTTAAATGTTGGTGTCGACACATACATTCGTCTGTGTCGACACGCAGAGAGTAGTGTAAGCTCTTAATATTATTTGTGTCGACACATCGTAATTGGTGTCGACACATAGTATAGTAATTCTTTGTCGAGACTTTAGTAGTCTGTGTCGACACAATTCCAACAGTGTTGACACAATAGGTTTATTTCAACCCGTCTTTTGACCTTCTTCATTTAGAAACATATAAATAGGTGGAAATAAACCCCTGTCGACTTAACTCTCAATATTCTCGAGACCTAATCCTTAGTGTCGACAGACCTTCATCTCTCTTCTTCTATCTCTCTCATCCCTCATGGCGCCAAAGCTGGAAGACAACATCAATGAAGGCTATGAACTAGTACGTGATGCCTTTGCGAGTGGATCTAGAGACATCAAAGCCGTGGTTACCATAATCATAGAAAATGGCTAAGAATACTTGGTCTCAAAACCTACCAAGATTTGGAAAAAGGAGGTTCTTGAATTCTACACAGCAGCAACACTGGATTCGACGGGCCTGAAAATTAAGTCATTCATTCAAAGAACCAAGATCAAACTCACCCTGAAGAGTTTGAGTAAGACACTACACTTGCCAAGGGTTCAAGAAGACGATGAAATAGTATCTTCCATGACCAGAGAAGCTCTCCAATAGTGTGGATTGGATCCCACCACCAAGATTGGATCTTCTATGCTCAGAAAGGGAATGAACTCCCATGGAAAATTTCTTTCTGAAATTATAGGAAAAGTAATTTTGTGCAAACCAGGAGGACATGAAAGGATATCTGCTTACATGTTCAATCTAATGACCAGAGTCATCTTCAAGGTCAAAACCAACTGGTCTGCTGTGATCTTTGAAAAGATCAAGGAAAGTTTAAAGAAACATAATCTATGCAGAATACTAAGCCTATATCTGGCTGAGAATATTCCTGAAGTAATGAATCAGATTGCAGGATCTAAGATCAATCATATGATAAGAATGGATTTGAGAATACTATCCATATGGGAAAGGGTCCTGACCAAGGATGTTTCTACACCACAGAAACAAACAAAACAGATACAGCTAAAGAAGAAACCAACCCACAAGACAACTGAATCTTCTAGTGATTCAGAAGAAGAAGTGGTCTTCAGCTCAGATGAAGAAAGACCAGAGAATGCTAGGAAATCACCTACTCCAGAGACTGAAGATGATGGTCAGGTGCAGGGGGAGCAGATTCCAGAAAGCAACATCCAACTGGATCAAGTACAGGAAGAGCCTCATCAAGGGGGAGCCAATGAGCTTTCTCCAGCTTCAGCTCAACAAGAGGCATTACCTTCAGGGGGAGCTCCTGAGCAACAGCTACCTGTCCACACAGCTGCATTAGATAGTGAAGCAAAAACTCAATCAATACTTGAGGTAGTTCAAGACATCAATCAAACTGCTGTGGATATTGTGAATGATACACTGGATATGCTCCTGCCTGATGTTGATAAAAATATCCAAGACCATGTCCCAGATCAGGACATTACCATGGAAGACACTGTTGACTTTGAAGGAGGAGAATCTACTAAGAAAGAGCAAGCAATTCCTCCTGTTCAAATGCACCAAGAGTTCCATCTAGAAGAATTATTTCCTGACATACAAGAAGTAAGGACTGAGGGGGAGCTGCCAAGGACTAAGGGGGAGCTGCTAAGCACTCAGAAGAATCAGCCAATCATTGACCCTACTCCAAAAGACACTGTGGACATAGCAAGTTCCTTAGAAACTTCAGAAGATGAAGCAGCCTCTAGGGCCACGAAGAGAAAGCTTGTGGAACTCAAGAAGAGGAGCTCTGGCTATAAGAAAGCCTTGCAAGCTGTTCCACAAACTCCAACACCTGCAGTAGACTTCAGTTCCCTTCTAGTGTAACTGCAAGTTAAGATGGATAAGCAAAGAGCAGCTCTTGAGAAATATATAGATGAAAGCCATAAGGAACTCCAATTTACTTTGGCTCAAGATATCAAATCTATCAGATTTGAAGTAAATCAGCATAAAAAAAAGAGATGACAGATTGCTTCCATAAGGGAGGTAATGTTGTAGTTTATTTAGCCAAACAACAAGTGGAAGCCAAAACACAGATAGATGATATAGCAATCAAACAAGGCTATGTTTTGGAAAATCAAATAAGAATGAATGACAATCGTACTGAATCTCATAATGTGATTGTCACAGAACTTAAGAATACAACAACTGCTTTAACTACAAACCTTGCTAAATAAAAGGCTGAGTTTGATAAACTTCTCAAAGTAAATCTGACTGATATTAGCACTGCTATTCAAGACTCTCAAAAGGTCATTTATGATCAGCTGCTGAAGTTCAGAGCTTTCTACAAGGAAGGTACAAATTATCTAGCTAATCAGATAAGGTTCCAAAAGGATGATCTAAGAGACCATGTTGAACGAGAAGTCATAAAGGGGGAGAGATTGTTAGTCAATGCAGGCTCTGAACATGCTAAATGGATAACTAATACTATCAGAGCCACTCTTGGATATCCACCCCTTTGTGATGATGACAACACAGCTGAGTCAGGCATTCAAACTGCTTACAATGAAGGGGCTCAGCAGGAAGTGGCTCAAATCATTTATCCACCTGCTGACTTTGAAGGAATTCAAGCTATTGTTCACTAAATGTACAGTCCTCCACAGGAGGCTCAGAATGTGGTTATTGAGAAAGTTGAGATGTCTGAAGCAGCCTTGAAAAGAGAGCAAGAAGCTCAACTTTCTAAGAAAAGGTTTAGAGAGCAGGCTGAACTAAAACCTAATTTTGAGAAATGGAGTCCCACTTCCAGGAATATAATTCTCACTGGCTGACAAGCAATTAAAGATAAAATGCATGATAGAGGCAAGTGGTACTCGGAACAAGAATGGAGTAAGTATCAAAATAGGCAAGATGCCATATTTCAGTTTAAAAGGGATCTCAAAGCTGGAAAGATACATGCTACTGCTGTGGAGCCAAGCAAATACTTTCCTAAGCCTTATCATTATTTTGAAAGGCAAAAGGTTAAGGCTGCAGAACTCAAGAAGAAGGATCTTAAAGGAAAGAAGTCATCTGAAGATACTGAAGCTAGTGTACAAGCACGGATTCAGTCTGGCAAATGCATTGTAATCAAGGAGCCTGATCAGCCCTAGAATAGATTGACTAGATTTAGAACTTTGTAATCATTAGTTTTAAAATCTATGTAATCTGTTGTTCAGAAACTTTTAGTAGTTAAAACAAAACAATAATTCATGTTCTCTATATGTTATCATATTTTGGTATGATATAATATGCTGGTTTTGTTTATATATTAACCTGTCTGAATAATGCACTTATACATCATAATCTTTGTTTTATTATAAGTGATGTATATAATTGACTAAGGGTTATGACTTCTCTAAATAGGGGGAGATTGTTGGGTACATTGGAATATGTGTACCAGATTTGGAGAAGTCTCACCTAACTCAATGATATTCATTAAGGTGTATTTGATGTGGTGTTGATTTTCCATGTGCAGGTTAAGGAAATGAAAGAAAATTTTCTAAGTACAAGTGTCGACACTTGAGAAGCATTGTGTCGACACTTGGGAAAGGTTGTGTCGACACCAGGAGCCAGTTTGTGTCGACACACAGAACTTGTGTCAACACACAGAGATTCTATCGACAAAGACAGTGTCGACACTAGGAGCCAGTTTGTGTCGACACACGGAACTTGTGTCGACACACAGAGATTCTGTCGACAACAACTGTGTCGACACACAAGACTTGTGTCGACACACAGAAAGCTCAGTCGACAACAACTGTGTCAACACACAGGACTTATGTTGACACACAGAAAGCTCAGTCAACAACAACTGTGTCGACACACAGGACTTATGTCGACACACAGAAAGCTCGGTCAACAATAACTATGTCGACACATAGGACTTGTGTCGACACACACCAGAATTTTTGTTGAAGTCAACTATGTCAAGACAAGAAATGATTGTGTCGACACATAAGATTTGTGTCGACACATTCTGCAGAAGCTATGTCAAGAAGATAGAGAAGTGATGTGTCGACATTATGCAAGCTGTGTCGACATCACCAAGGATTGCGTCGACACATGAACCATTTGTGTCGACATATTTGTAGTATTGTCTCGACATTTTGTTGCTGAGCTGAAGTTCATTGAAGTATCAGATATAATGACTGGAGACTTGACAGCTATCATGATCAACACAGATGTTGTTTCTGTCAGAGCTGTCAGAAGGTCATTATGAACCGGATCAGCCGGTAACCTCGGATGAAGCCTTTATAAAGATGTGTTCTGTCATCAGATAGAAGCAGTCTAGTGCTGGAAGAATCCAAGGAGAGAAAAAGCCAACAACAAGGAGAAAAGTCTTCATCCAGAGAGGGCAGATCCTGAACAATCTGCAAGAAGAAATCAGAACCACATCTGATTAAGAAGAAGCTGCATTGAGGATCATCTCCAACTTCAAGAAGATCAACCTTACTTTGTTCAGATTCAAGAAGCATTGAAGAAGCTAAGACAGGTTGATTCTAAAGTGGTCAGATCTATCAAGAACTGATCAAGAAGCCTTCACCCTTTCTCTCTCTATCTGGGTGAAGGAATTATTCTCTTTATTTTCAATTTTTGTAGGATCTTTTACATATCTGAGTGTAGGAGGATTATTCCTCTGAGTTGTAAGCCTAGATTTATAAAGGCTGAGGTAGGGCTGTGTGCCTGAGGTAGGAGATTAAGTTCTCTAAGTTGTAGGCCTGGGAAGAGGCTGAGGTAGGGCTTAATTGCTTGAGCTGTAGGAGTGTGGACTCACTCTGAGGTATGATTCTCTGGGAGGATCTGAGTTGTAGGACTTGCTGAAGTCTGAGTTGTAGGGACCTTTCAAGGTTCTGAGTTGTAAGATTTGCAGATCTGAGAAGGAAGAAGGAAGTTAGGCCGAATCTACTACACTGCTAGATAGGCGAAGGGGGAAAGTGGATGTACCCATCACTTGGGGAACCACTATAAAACTGTGTGTCTTCTGTGTTGCTGTGTTGTTTATTCTGTGTTGTGAACTGTGTTGTGCTTAATAATCTGTGATCTAACAGTAAAAAGATTATCTGCCTTAAGAAAAATAATTGAACCTATTCACCCCCCCCCCCATCTAGTGTTTAGGACATCTTGAAACCAATTCTTTCACAACATACTCCTTCCGCAAGCCGTGGATTATGTGTCTTTTCATCTTAGCCTCAGAGATAGGATCATCAGGATCAAGTGTTGATAGCTCAGCACACAAGCTCTTCATCTTCAGAAAGCATTTTGAGATGGTCAGGTCTCCTTGAGTTGTCCTAGCCAACTCATGCTCCAGAAACTGAAGTCTTGCTACATTCTTCTGATTGAACAACTCGTTAATACTTGTCCAAATATCAGCAGAAGACTCACATCCAATGATGTGATCAAACAGTTCTGGTGACACAGCTCTCGTGAGAACAAACTCCGCATTTGCATTTGTTTTTCTCCAGAGCCTCACCTGCTCAGCAGTACCAAACGCAGCAGTAACTTCCTGTCTGTCATCACCACCGATGACCTCCCATAGCTCCTCACCCAGAAGGTAACTCTTCATGCACGACTTCCACTTCTTAAAGTTAGTCGGCATTAAGAGTTCAATACCAAGACCTCTTGTGTAGCTTACTTCCATTGCAACAACCTTTGGTTAAGCTTCTAGAAGCACAAATCAACAACAGAGCAACAGCAACCGTTGATCACCGCTCAAGCAAATAAACCTGGCTCTGATACCATGTTGAATTTTCTCAAAGTGGTCAGCAAGATAGCCTAAAGGCAAATTAATATTCTCAGAACTATCTAGTTAACACCTTGATCATGCGGAAGCCCAAGGAGCAAGCGTAACACCAAATGCAAATGGAAGAACAAGCAGATCTTATATTCATTAACACTTCTTTACATGGCAAGGTATACATAGCGATACATGATTTCTCTAGTACACAAGCTACAAACAGAAAGCACAAAACAAGCCGGGCGGACAGCACTGGAGACCGCCGAGACCGCCCAGTCCGCCATTGTCGCCGAAGCTGCCCGAACTGCTGCTACAAGCCGAATAGGACACTGAGTCCGCCGAGACCGCGAGGTCGCGCGGACACACCGTTATTCGCTGACTACTGATGAATTGAAGAAAATACTGTCTATCCGCCTGAGTCCAGCAGACAGGTTATTGGCACCTGAAAACGCTGAAGCAGAGAACCACTGACAAGCCGTAGAAGCGACCAGCTGAGACCGCAGAGACCGCACACTTCAATGTACTTGACCGAAGTCAAAGCCAAACTCCTGGCTCCTTGAAGCTAGCCGCGCGACCTGCACACAGCAAACCGTCAGCTCTACTCAACCCGCACAGACAAGAAAATCCAGACCGCAACAATTTCCCAAGCCCCACTTACTGTTCACTCAGTTTCTGTAGACGTGTCAGGGGGTCTATTTATAGGCGAGGTGAGGAGTGTGGTCACCACCCTAGTGAATAGAGTGACCACCCCAGCTCGCGCACTAGCAAAGACCCATCCGCTGAGTCTGCATGGACTTAGCCGGATTCCAAGAAAAAACCGTCAGGAGCAATAACGATGATGTTTACCAATAAGCGAACTCGTATCAGTCCCCCCATACTATGCGGACATGGCACCAGTCCGCATAGCCCGCAAACAGCACACAAGGACAGACACCACTGCGATAGTCCGCATACTATATGCGGATAAGGAGGCAGTCCGCTCAGCTCGAAACCAAAGCCACCATCCGCCACGAGTCCACGACCAATAGGCAGTCCGCCCGGTCACCAGCGGACTCGGCGGATATCGCAGACACACTGATCTTGTCACTGAATGAGACCAAGTCCAAAAAACCAACAAGAGCAAGCGCGAGCTCAGCAGACAAGGCCCAGTCTGCCTGTCCCAAAGCAGATCGCCAACCACACCATTAGAAGGCAGATCTCGCAAGCCTTACTTGCACAGCTGCCAAGACATCGGCCACCTGCCGGACTTCAACACCAGTCCGCGCAGTCCTCCACAGCAGCTAACACCTGCTGCTTGCTGCACCACCAGAGCTCGGCAAAGGCCACAACCGAACTCCAAGGCTAGTTCGCAATAGCGGACACCGCGGACTCGCCAGTCCGCAAAGCCTCCCGCGGATAGACCACCCAATCCGCAGGTTAACACAAGCTTGCAAATCTACAAGGCCACAGCTCAAACCAAGCACTATTTACAGCTCGCGAACTACATTCCGCTCAGGCCACTTCACAAGAAGCTCACCATCCTTGGACATAGGCCAACCAGGCCGTACAGCAGACCACTCAGGCCACGGACTCAGGCCGCACAGGCCGCACAGTCTGCACGGCCTGCCCATCACCCACTTCCACTTCACAAATTTCAACAGCTAGTAACTCACATTTGAGAGTCAAACCGTGATTACTTGTTATTGTTAAAAGCATTGCTAGGTAGACATTTCATTCATTACCTGATGCATGGGAATATGGGAGGGTGCATGGATACCGATGTGGCGGGTTCGTCGGCGTCCCCTATTATACACTATGAGAGAAGTTGTGATGATAAACTCTATGGTTGTTAGGTGGTGATGAGGACCAGGGGCAAGCTACCTCTTCCACATAGGTCTGTCTCATGCCTGTTTGGTTATGTGTCGAGAGGGTCGATCACCGCACGAGGTGGGGATGTGTTCCCACCAAGAGTTCCTATTTTCATAGAGGTACAAAGGCCTAGGAAGTTTGGGTGTATCCATAACCTAGAAGTGGGAGCGACCAATCCACTGTCACCATCTGGCTACGGCGGTGAGGCCTGGGAAGTGAGCTCCTTCTCTTAATAGGTCACTATGTCGACATAGGGGAAAAGTGATTGTGTCACATCATAAGAGTGATAGAGAGATTAAGCATGCATACACAATATACCGTATATATACATATGCTCATGTATGTTACTTGTACTCACTTCTTGGGCCTATATCGTATAACTACTGATAAGATGATTTACATGGTGAAGGAAATATTTACAATTTTAGAAGTTCTTGCTTATTCAATTTTGATGCTACCGCTTCTCTCGTTGATACTCGCACACCTATACTGTTAGAAAACCAGCTCAATTAGTTATTGATGTCTTTGTTCCCCTTACTTATTACTGTACATATACATTGCTTCGACTATTATGCTAACTCTTCTTAGAGTTTCCTTTCTGGTACCCACTAGGGGGCTGGGGAGGAGCGTGGGATTTACTTGATCATGATGTGTCTAACGTACTTTGTACGTATCATTTTCGGACCCGATGAGCCTACCAATAGAGCAGGAGCGAATGGAGGAGCGTAGACATGCACCCGTTGGAGAGGAGTTCCCTGAGCCCGCTCGGGAGATTTATGAGGACGCGAGGGTACTACTCTGAGAGGATGAGAGCTTTTATCTTTCTATTTTGGACTATTTGTTGGTCATTTTATGATTAGGATATTTAATCCTATTGGACTCTATATACCCCTCTGTGGGTTTTTCTTTCATGATTTATATTTCTCTTCATGTTGTGACACCTGTGATGAATTGTTTTCGCACACATAAATCTTTTATTATCTGTGAATGTTTTATTATGATGCATAGCCTTACAGGGAGAACGTTCCTCCAATTGGGTCATGGGTCAGGTAAGAGGGCGACACCTCTTCGGACACACTAACCTTTTGGGGGGACGCCCGCCCTGGGCATAAGGATCTCCCATGGTTTTTGAAAGGGAGTCCTTACAAGTGGTATCAAAGATTAAAATGATCCAGATTATAAAAATCATCACAGACGGTCTACCATGCAACGATAGGTAGTTCGCGGACGAAAAGTGTGGTGGACCGCAGCATAATCATGATGAAAGTCCACACAATCTCCGCAATTACAAGCCGAATGATTCAAGTCTTAAACTTAATACCTAGTCTTGAGTATGAATGGAAGTTTTGACACGTCTATTTTAATAATTTTTAGCAGGAGGTTCGGGAACCCAGCCTCAGGGTGAGAGATGGGGACTATTTTGATGACATTGATGAGGAAATTTACAATCCGGACACCCAGGTTGAAGACTGGGCCCCTCCACTGCAAGTTGTACGCCCTGCCCCTGTAGTGCCTGCTCAGCCGACCCAGTTCCACCCAATAGATTTGGGGTAGAAGCTCACTGCATTATTGGACGCCTTTCGAGCCTCGCTTCCGCAGCACCAACCAAAATAGGCACATGGCCCTATAGATGTTGAGAGACTAGTGATGTTCATGAGCCTCCGTCCCCCGTCCTTCAGAGTGACAGAGTCGGCCATCCAGATAGAGGATTGTCTAGATAGGATCGAGAGTTACTATGAGGAATGCATTGCTCTCCCCACGATGCGGTTTCCCTAGCAACCACCCTTCTGGAGGGATACGCGAGGCAATGGTGGAGGTCCACCCTACAGACGACCTACAGGCACCGCCGCCTAGCTGACATTTCTTGGAGGGACTTCTCCAATCTATGATGGAGCACTTCATTTCTGATGACGACTGGACAGAGATTTAAGTGCGTTTTCGTCACTTTCGGCAGGGAACTATGACATTCACAGAGTATCAATAAGAATTCTCCCACCTTGCTCGGTATGCGGGAATCATAGCCACTACAAACAGAGATCAGGCCAAGAGGTTCTTTCATGGCCTTAATGATTCTACCCGACAATCATTGATTACTGCATCACATGCTCCCTTTGAGGTTATTGTCCACCTTGTCAAGACAATGGAGGCAGATATTAAAACCACTCTGGAGAGGAACAAGCTAAAGAGTCTAGCAGAGACACCCTCAGGACAAAACCAGAGAGACTAGGGGAGTCAGGAACGTGGACGTGGAAATGACAGGGCGGACTATAGGAACTATGACAGAGGAGACCGCCAATAGCCGCGTTAGGACCACACCGAAGGAGGACACCTCCACCTCTTCCAGCTCAGCACCAAGCCATTCCTGCACCAGCATATGCGGCCGAGCAGCGGCCTTTCGAGAGACATTGCTATTACTGCAATGAAGTGGGGCACTTACGACCTCGGTGCCCACTACTAGATCCTAGAGGGGAACACCAGGAGTTTCAGTGAGGTGGAGGTCGTGGTCGGGTAGTACCGGGAGAGGATAACAACGACCTCGCCCATAGGCATATGCATTGGACTTAGAGAGGGCACGCATGACTGTTGACGTGGTGAATGGTACGTGAATTTATTTTACGAACCTTTATTGTGATATCTGCTTGGTTATGCTTATTTACATCATTGTTAAAAAAAATCAATTATAACCACATGGATCCTATGGATCAATGACCTAGCAGCTCGAGCGCTCTTTGACACAGGTGCCACTCATTCTTTCATATCCCATGACTTCATACATCGAGAGCTGGGAGTGGTTTACCTCCCGGGAAACCCACTACGTGTGCGACTCCCTGATGGCTTTGAAATGACATCTTCGGACCTTTGCAAATTTACATTCAAGATCGGTGATCAGGAGATGGAGGAAGAAGTGGCAGTACTACAACTTTCAGGTTTTGACCTAATATTGGGAATGGATTGGCTCGCAGAACATGCGGCCCAGGTCGATTGCCAGAATAGGAAGGTGTCTCTCCAGGTGCCGACGGGAGGAACAATCACTTATCAAGGTATATCCTCTATTTCCCGCCTAATGCTAAATTCCATATAAGCAACAAAGGCTGCTATAATTGGTGAAGAGGTATTCGCCGTCTACTTCGAGATGACGGGGCAAACATTAGAACTGACCGATGTTAAAGTGGTGAAGGACTATCCAGATGTTTTTCCGGAGAAGCTCCCAGGTTTACCCCCACACCGAGAGGTGGATTTTTAGATTCACCTTGTACCTGGAGCTCGCCCCATCTCGAGAGCTCCCTACCGGATGGCACCGAAGGAGCTAGCAGAATTCAGAGTGCAGCTTCAGGAATTGGTGGACTCGGGATTTGTCCGGCCCAGCTCTTCTCCCTAGGGAGCACTTGTGCTCTTTGTGAAGAAGAAGGATGGATCCCTTCGGCCCTACATCGACTATCTAGAGTTGAACGGGCTGACTGTGAAGAACACTTACTGTAACATCCCATATCCATCGCATAGCATATAGCAGTAGGTTCGGCCGGGGACCGACGCCATATACCACAGACAGACCGGAAGGTTACGCAATGGAAACCATCATGACAATAACCAACGTCCTACACAGAGTACATTCTAGCTGAAGTAATTTAAAAGTTACAATATTAAGAACCCAGCCAACAGCTGGTTGTGTTGGTGTGTTGGACCTTAGGGCTGCCACCGTTGAACCTTTGAGTATTTATGGGTCTTGTTGTTTGGATGAGGACTGTTTTTGGTCACCAACCCAGACACATGGCTTTACCACTGCGAATGATACACAAGTTAGAACTATTAGTTTCTTTCTGTAAAGTTGTTATTTTGGCATATGCTTGCCTTGTTGCTGCTGCAGGTTTTTAGCAGGGCATGTTGTTTATTTCTCGCACTTGGTGCGTTTTGATCTTGCCTTGGGCAGTGTTTTACCCTTGCTATATTGTTCATTTTACCTTCGCTCTTTTGATAGCACTTGTTATGGGGTTGGTAAGCCTCTCTTTTATTACTTATGAATCTAATGCTCCACTTTTTTTCATTCTATTCTTACTGAGGTATTCTTTCTTTGAATGCCTGAGGTTTAGGTTGTGGCCGATTGAGCGGCTAGTGTTCTGGTGGAGCTTGCTTGCAGCCTCCGGGGTAGCTGAGTTTGTTGTTCCTCGATTTGGTGAGGTAGTTTTCTTCTTTCTGTATAGACATACATACTCACCAGTGGGTTCGTGTCAGGTTGTTGATGCCCACTGGTGGCTTGCTTGTGATGCTGGATATGAACTGAGAACTGCTATTTTTGCCTTTTTGGAGGTTGTTTACTTGCTTCTAGGAATGTTTACTTGCTTCTGGGAATGTTTTATGCTAGGTTGCATGTTATGTATTTTTAAACCCTAAAAGCATTACTATCTGTACCTCATGTACGTCATGTTTATAAAACTAAAGCACTACTTTCCCAAGTAACAAAAAAGGGCTATTTTTCTTATACTATGATAAATCTAGAGTACTGCAGTCCATGAGTTGTTTTTTGGGGACGTTTACACTCATGTAGGATGTCAAATCAACTTAACCAAAGTATTTTCCGCTGCGTATAAATATATTTTTAATTGTGGACTAGCTGATCCACTGTGCCGAGGGACACGACCATCAAACTTAACGTGTTTTCTTTCATATTAAATTATGATTTTATCCAAAGAATTAGAGTCTAGGGTTTTGCCTGAGCGTGTGCAGTTATCCCCTGCACGACGTGGCATTATGACACGTATTTTCTCTTGCTCTGATATGATTTAATTGTTGAGAAAATGCGGGTCGTGACAGTTGGTATTTGCTTGACAATTGGTCGGGCAACTTTCCCTTATTAGTGTTAGTTGTTTAGTGTCATATCATACACACACCAATGTGTCATCAGTACGTCTTGGCTGAAGCATGAGCACTACACTCATAAACATGACAAGAAGTATACTGGGCATATTATGTAGCATGGGATGCATAATATGTGTTTGTATATGGATCCACCATAGGTGGCAACATGTGAGGGTTATGTAGTATGGGATGCATAACCTCACCACATGAATGCCCTTTAGCATGTTTTCTTTTTTTTCGTTGCATGCAATGTTATGTAGTATGGGATGTATAACATTGCATGTGTACGCCGCTCATAACATACATTAAGGCCTTTTTAGAACGCATAGCACAACATGTATAACATAAGATAGCATAAGCACAACGTATCAAGCTAAAGATTTGCATGATGACATATGTACACACATGGTTTTGAGTCAAAAGGAATATAAATTCATGCATTCATGGTTTAAGCACATGAGTTAGTGTGATGATGATGAATCATCCTAGGTTAGGCATAACATCATTATTGAAATCCCAGAGCAAGTTAGCAGTTGAAGCTCATATTTAAGTATGTTTTGTCTGTACCGGGTAGTTTTGTGCTAGCAGTTGGTCTAGGTCTTGATTGGTGCCAATCCGATTATAGGATGTCGAAGCGTCCTTCGACGAGGCTAACTCCCCAGTTTGAGGGCGAGTCTTCAGGTGCGCAGAGCAATATGATGATGAAGAGTCTGTGATAGAGCAATGAGGCCTTGTCAAGGCAGATGGTGGATGTGCAGTCCCAGATCCAGTCTATGTTGACAGTTGTGTCTGGGCTAGCTCCGAGAGTGCAGGACCCTGCTGTGGGTCTAGCTGTCCCTGCCCCTCCTACTCCTCTAGTGCCTCCGGCAGTGGTTCCACCAAAGATGACGTTTATCTCTCAGTTTCAGCGACTCAGACCTACACTTATGATGGAAAGGCGGACTTTATGGTCTTGGATGATTGGCTTATATCGATCGAAGAGATGTTTTCCTACTATGGAGTTACTCACGATCAGATACTGATGATCACTGCCTACCAGCTCAAGGGGTTAGCAAAATTTGGTGGCTGAGAAAGAAAGAGAGCTTGAAAGAAGAATGCTCTTGGGAGTCTTTTAAGGATACGCTAGTGGGAAAGTTTCTACCCTCGGTCAAGCGGGGCTGCCTGATGAATGATTTCTTACATTTGAAGCAGAGGCAGCTCACAATTAGTGAGTATGAGATCGAGTTCAGCAAGCTGAGTTGATTTTCCCCCGGCTTGGTAAGCTCCGAGGCGGATCGAGTTAAAAGATTTCTGGGTGGTCTAAGAAGTGACATCCAGCAGCTAGCTGGTGCTTATGGAGCAGTGAGTTATACCAGTGTGGTAGAAGCTGCCTTGAAGGTCGAGGCAATCGACAATGCTAAGAACAGAGGCCAACAAATAAGAAAGGATAAGAGTAAATTGGTTGAAGGAAAGAGCCCTCAGGTGCCTGATGCTGCTTCAAGCAAGAAAAGCAAAGAGGTTTTTAGCTTCTGTGGCCGGTCAGGCCACCCCTTTGAGAGATGTTTCAAGAGGATAGGAGCTCAGAAGAAGGAGCAGGTTCTTGCGATTCAGGGTGTTCCTAAGAGGGACTTGGAATGTACCTTGTGCAAGAAGAAGGGGCATGATGCTGCCCATTGCTGGTTAAAGGATAAGGTTTGCTATCAGTGTGGACAAAAGGGGCATGTTAAGGCTCAGTGCTCGCAGTTCCAGCCTGTGCTTCAACCAGTCCCACTTCAGGCATTGCCACTGCCTCAGCGATTGGATAAAGGAAAAGGAAAGCTGAATGTGATTTCCTCAGAGGAAGCTCAAACTTCGACTCAGGTTGTTTCAGGAAGATTTAGGGTAAAGAACCGCTGGGCGCTTGTTCTCTTCGACTCTGGCGCTACCCACTCATTTATGGCTAGAGCTTTCGTGGATCGGTACCGTTTGGATCTAGATCGATTTGGGGATGCCTTTTGCGTCAAGTTCCCTTCTGGTGATTCTGTGGTTTCAGATCAGGGCATTTAGGATTGTCCGATTGTTTTAGGGGATTTTCTAGCTAAGGCAGATCTGAAGGTGATCGACTTGGAAGACTTTGATGTTATCTTAGGCATGGATTGGTTGTCCAGGTATGATGTTGTTATCCAGTACAAGGGTAAGCGCTTGGACTTCGTAAAGGACAACGGTCAGCCTGTGAGTGTTTATGGTGATTCGCGCCAGGATTCTCTAATTATTTTTGCGGTATGTGCTCGAGAGCTGCTAGTTTCCGGCTGTTTTGCTTGTTTGGTCTCAGTTTTGGGGACCGTTGGTAGTTTGTCGAGTTTAGAAGAGATTCCTGTTGTGCGCGAGTTTTCTGATGTTTTTCCTGAGGATCTTCCTGGTCTTCCACCTGACAGAGATGTTGAGTTTGTGATAGATTTGGAGCCGGGTACGCGTCCTATTACGAAGGCGTCGTACCGGATGGCCCCGTGAGAGCTGGACGAGTTGCGTATCCAGTTGGATGAGTTGTTAGAGAAGGGTTTTATAAGGCCGAGTTCGTCGCCTTGGGGTTCTCCAGTTCTGTTCGTAAAGAAGAAAGATGGATTGATGAGGCTTTGCATCGATTATAGAGAGCTAAATAAAGTCACTATTAAGAACAGGTATCCTCTGTCGATGATCGACGATTTGTTTGATCAGTTGCGCGGTAGCGCGGTATTTTCTAAGATTGATCTTCATTCTGGTTACCATCAGCTCAGGATCCGTGAGTCGGATATTCCATAGACTGCTTTTCGATCGAGACATGGACATTTTGAATTTTTGGTAATGTCGTTTGGTTTGACCAAGGTGCCCTCAGCCTTTATGGATATGATGAACCGTGTGTTCAAAGATTTCCGGGATAAGTTCGTAGTCGTGTTTATCGACAATGTTCTAGTTTATTTCCACAATGCTGAGGAGCATGACCAGCATCTGCTATTAGTTTTATCTGCTTTGAGGGACCATAAGTTGTTTGCCAAGTTGAGTAAGTGCGAGTTTTGGTTGCCTCAGGTTTCGTTTTTGGGCCATGTGGTTAATAAGAATGGGATTTCAGTCGACCTAGAGAAAATAGCTGCAGTGATGGAATAGAGTAGACCTGGCACACCCAAGGAGATTAGGAGCTTCTTGGGGTTGACCGGCTATTACAGGAGATTTGTGGACGGTTTTTCTACCCTAGCTGCACCTTTGACGAGGTTGACTCAGAGGAATGTGGCTTTTATTTGGAAAGAGAAGTATGAGGAAGCCTTCCTAGAGCTCAAGAACAGATTGTGCACTGCTCCCGTTTTGACCCTGCCTATGGAGGGCATGGATTTTGATGTTTTTGTGGATGCATTGCATGTTGGGCTTAGTTGCGTGTTGATGCAAGGCGGTAAAGTGATTGCATATGGGTCCAGGCAATTGAAGATTCATGAGAAGAACTACCCTACGCATGATTTAGAGTTTGCAGCTGTGATTTTTGCGTTGAAGTTGTGGAGACATCTGCTTTATGGCAGGCAGTGCAAGATTTTTACCAATCATAAGAGCTTAAAGTACGTCTTCACCCAGAAAGAATTGAATCTGCGCCAGCGGAGATGGTTGGAGTATGTTGTCGATTATGATGTTGAGATCCAGTACCATCCGGGCAAGGCTAATATGGTGGCCGATGCCCTAAGTCGGAAGACGGGGAAGATTTTCAATCTCTCAGCCGAGCTATTAGTGGAAGAATTTCTCTTGATGGATATTTCTGTGGGGCGACGCGACTTGCAGAGTAGTTTGGGAGTAGCAGAGCCTTCTTGGATTGCGCTTACGAGGTTGCATCAGAAAGATGATCCAGATCTGCTGCATTTATATCTTAGAGTTGAGAAAGGGGAGTTACCAGATTTCTCGATTGATGATACGGGTACTTTGAAGTACCGCGACAGATTTTGTATCCCCGCCGTTATGGATATCCGAGTTATGTTATACAGAGAAGCGCATGGTTCGAGCGTTGCCTACCATCCAGGATCTACCAAGATGTATCATGACTTAAAGCAAATTTCCTGGTGGAATGGGATGAAGAGAGACATAGCCAGTTTTGTCTCTGGGTGCTATACTTGCAAGCGTGTTAAGGCCGATCATGATAGGCCTGGTGGCAAGTTGACTCCGTTGGAGATTCCGACATGGAAGTGGGAAAGCATTTCGATGGATTTCATTACAGGTTTACCAAGATCTCCTAGGGGATATGATTCAGTTTGGGTGATCGTGGACAGATTAACGAAGTGTGCTCACTTCGTACCTTTTAAGATCGACTATCCGATGAAGAAAATAGCTGAGCTGTATTTGAATGAAGTTATCTGATTGCATGGTGTTCCAGTCAGCATTATTTCAGACTGAGACTCACAGTTTACTTCTCGCTTCTAGAAGAGTTTGCAAGAAGGTTTGGGTACAGATTTGAGATATTCTACCGCTTACCACCCGCAGACCAATGGTCAGACATAGCGAGTTAATCAGATAGTGGAGGATATGATCAGATGCTATATTTTAGACCACGGAGGAGCGTGGGATGAACTTTTACGGTTTATGGAGTTTGCTTATAATAACAGTTATCAGGAAAGCTTGCAAATGGCTCCTTTTGAAGCTCTGTATGGGAGACGCTGCAGAACTCCCCTATTTTGGACTGAGGTTCACGAGAGATCTTTGTTGGGTCCGGATGCTCTTGAAGAAATGGAAGTTGCCGTGAAGCTTATTCGGGAGAAGCTTCGGATAGCTCAAGAGCAATATGAGAAGAACGCCAACCGGCGTAGATCTGATTTGGAGTTTGCTGTGGGGGACTTGGTTTTTCCTAAAGTCTCCACGATGGTTGTAATCAAGAGGTTTGGTAAGAACCGGAAGTTGGATCCAAGATTTGTGGGACCGTTTAATATTATTGAGCTGATTGGTGTGGCAGCTTATAGGCTGGATTTGCCCGCAAATTTTCCTACTGTGCACGATGTTTTTCACGTTAGCCAGTTGTGGAAGTGTGTGTTGAGCGACAGACAAGTTTTGGATTATGTGCCTCAGTTAGAGCCAAATCTTTCTTATGTGGAGATGTCTGTCCGCATTTTGGATACACAAGATCGTGTGTTGCGGAAGAAGACCATTCCAATGGTTAAAGTTTTATGGAGAAACTAGGATGTGGAAAGCGCGACTTGGGAATTGGAGTCGGCTATGAGGGAGGCTCACCCTCATCTATTTCCCTGACTTGTGCCTGGTATGTTTTGCATTTTCTAATATAGCTCTTGCTTGGCTATTTCTTTCTCCTTCTTGATAGGAGTGTTGTGCGTAAAGTTTCGGGGCGAAACTTTCTTTTAAGGGGGAGTGACTGTAATGCCTCCGGTTTTCCAGTGATTGTTTAATCATTGTTTGGCATTACGTTAACGCGTTTCCGGCCTTTGCCGTTGTTAGAGCATCATCTTAGCTCTTGAGGAGTTCTTAGCGGCTTGTTTTGTAGCCTGTTTGCAAGGTTCCCCAGCTAGCCGGAGTCTATTTTTGGTGACTTGGCAGAGCCTCTCAGGGAATGCTTGTGTTTTGGCTTCGGGAGATGTTAGCCCGAGTTTTGATCGTTGGATGTTATTCTCGACTTCGCCGTTGTTTTCGTAGCATGTGTGTTTAGTTACGGTGCGAGTTTCGTCGAATTCTGAGATCGTTTATTTTTCGCGTCAGTGGCCGGTTTTGCTTGGCTTCATTTGTATGTATGTATGTATGTATATATATATATATATATATATATATATATATATATATATATATATATATATATATATATATATATATATATATATATATATATATATACATATATATATATATGTTTAAGCTTGAGTGCTGGAGCTCAAGTGGCTGATTATATATGATAAGTTTTAGATAAGTGGCCGACTATACTTATATAATATTAGTGGCTTATATTATATTATATGCTTTGTTGCTAGTGGCCGGTTATTTTATCATAGTTTAGATAGTGCTGGTATGATAATAATATTATAATACTATAGTGGGTGAGTATTATTTTAGCTTATCCCTATTCCTCTTCCCCAAACCCAACGGGAAGCTTCCAGCGGAAGGAATCAAGGAAGGAATCGGGCGGCGGAGGTGCTGGAGCTCCGGCCGGCGACTTCTGGAGGTTTAGAGTCCAGATTTCTCGGGTAAAGGCAGATCTGAGCTGCTCTCGCCTAAATCTTCCTCCTTAGGTAAGTTTTGCTTGCTCTAGAGCTGTCTTAGAAGCTAGGGTTTTCGTGTTGCTCAGTTTTCTTTCCATCTTAGCTTTAGGTTTGCTGTTTTTGCGGCCGATCTTTCCGTTGATGCTGGAGTTTGGAAGGACTGCTACTGTGTCCTGAAGGTTGAGGCAAGTGGTGCTCTTTGCCCTTACCAAGTTTCTTTGATTTATGTTTGTTTTCAATTTTTCCTGGAAGTAGAAGCTAGGTTGTTGCAGCCTCTATCCCGAGCTAGGTTTGCCAGATTTCAATATTTTTTCCTCTCTCTCTCCTGGTTGCTGGTCTTGTGTCTAGGTAGTGGTTGGAGGTAGAGTTGTAGTTTGCTAATTAGCCTAGCTTGGGGGGATAGCTGTAGCCGGGTAGAAGGGGTAGAAAGAGGAATTAGAATTTTATTATCTCTAAGCCTTCTGGCTCAGTGTCGACACCTTCTGGCTTTGGTGTCGAGAGGGACTCGACACCTTGTGCTGAGTGTCGAGAGGGACTCGACACCTTCTGGCTTAATGTTGAGAGGGACTCGACGCCTTTCTCCTTAGGCTGGCGTTTTCTCCTGAGTTGGTTAGGATGGGATTATTTCGGGTTGTTGATGTTTCTCGGCTGGTTTTGGAGGCTGAGTCGTGAATTATGGCAGGTGATTTTTTTTTGATGACTCTTTGAGGGGTGGAGTGGTATAGAGCCTTAGTCACCACCATTTTGGCCCCGGGATGGATTGGTTGTTTGGTGTGTTGTCACCATTTTGGCCCCGGTTTGGGCTGGTTGTGTTGGCGTGTTGGACCTTAGGGCTGCCACCGTTGAACCCTTGAGTATTTATGGGTCTTGTTGTTTGGATGAGGACTGTTTTGGTCACCAACCCAGACCCATGGCTTTACCACTTCTAATGATGCACAAGTTAGAATTGTTAGTTCCTTTCTGTAAAGTTGTTATTTTGGCATATGCTTGCCTTGTTGCTGCTGCAGGTTTTTAGCAAGGTGTGTTGTTTATTTCTCGCACTTGGTGCGTTTTGATCTTGCCTTGGGCAGTGTTTTACCCTTGCTGTATTTTTCATTTTACCTTCGCTCTTTTGATAGCACTTGTTGTGTTGGTATGAATCTAATGCTCCACTTCTTTTCATTCTATTCTTGCTGAGGTATTCTTTCTTTGAATGCCTCAGGTTCAGGTTGTGGCCGATTGAGCGGCTAGAGTTCTGGTGGAGCTTGCTTGTGGCCTCCGGGGTAGCTGAGTTTGTTGTTCCTCGATTTGGTGAGGTAGTTTTCTTCTTTCTGTATAGGCATACATACTCACCAGTGGGTTCGTGTCAGGTTGTAGACGCCCACTGGTGGCTTGCTTGTGATGCTGGATATGAACTGAGAACTACTATTTTTGCCTTTTTGAAGGTTGTTTACTTGCTTCTGGGAATGTTTTATGCTAGGTTGCATGTTAGGTATTTTTAAACACTAAAAGCATTACTATATGTACCTCATGCACGTCATGTTTATAAAACTAAAGCACTACTTTCCCAAGTAACGAAAACAAAATGGCTATTTTTCTTATACTATGATAAATCTAGAGTCCTGCATTCCATGAATTATTCTTCGGGGACGTTTACACTCATGTAGGATGTCAAATCAATTTAACCAAAGTATTTTTTGTTGCGTATAAATATATTTTTAATTGTGGACTAGCTGATCCACTGTGCCGAGGGACATGACCATCAAACTTAACTGGTTTTCTTTCATATTAAATTATGATTTTATCCAAAGAATTAGAGTCTGGGGGTATGCCTGAGTGTGTGCAGTTATCCCCTGCACGACGTGGCATCATGACACGTATTTTCTCTTGCTCTGATATGATTTAATTGTTGAGAAAATGCAGGTTGTGACATGGCCTTACAATAGTTTACTCAAATATAAGTGTCTTCCAAACCTCGGCACGCAGGCCGGTCATACATGAGAATAAAATAAAACACTCCATAATTAGGCCTTCGAGGGCCGGCTCGGCAACAAGTGCTTTTGCCCGCTATTTGCCACTCGGCTCCATAGCACCGGCAAGCAACAATCCACTGAAGCGGTGGCAAATAAAAGCAACGGTCAGCTAAAGCTGACCAAATTATAACGACCCCGCCCCTAAATTCGGGGCGGCGATGCTCCTTCCCTGCACTTTATTAGCATAGCCAAATAATAGAGAATTTACACATCATCACAGGCGTAGGGTTGCACGGCCACACACCCCGTGCTCTCAGGGCACATTCTCGGTGAACCCGGTCAAAGTCCGCGGTCTCACCACAGCCCCTTGGACAACAATTTCTCGTGAGCATTTTGGTCTTTCCGGCAGCAGTCACGTCAATTTAAGCTATAGACTGCCTAAGACCGTCCATCTATGCCAACGGCAAGTCCCACGTACTTTAGGTCACTTATAGCGAACGACATAGAGCGGGTACGGTTCCACATAACCCGTTGCTCACACCGCAACGTCAATTTAAGCCATATGCGCGGGTCAAGCTTTCCCGAGTCCTAAATTTATCGCACACTTTACATAACCCAGTTATGTATAAGTTGGCTCCCAGGCCACCATATTGGCAGAATCATGCATCTGTCCAGTTTTCCGGGTGCACCTCGGAGTTAGTCCCCAAGGCTCCATGTTGCAATCTACCGCGTAGAAAACCCGAAAAACAACCATCGACGCGGAGTCTTCTTCGACTATTCATGCAATGCAACATCACCGATCCAGACTAACTTGTCCGGGTAGGCTTCACACATCATGCCTATGTTTGTTTCTCGATTACGGACTCTACATGCAAAACAACGGGGACTATGCATGTCTACCCAAAGGAACACCTCACTCCCACCGCAAACTCGCGAGAGCGGCTTCCTATGCAAGGGAAAAGAGGACTTCACATGTCCAAGATGAGAATCGTTACCCTAGCATTCCTCTTTGGCGCCATGAAGATCTATGCGGATGAAAAGCACCGCAACGTCCTCGCCTCTGTAGATCCGAACTAGGCTTACGATTTGGGGCTCCGAAGCTCCACCGGTGGCCGGATCTCTCCTCCTTCTTCTTCCTTGCTCTCCCCTCTATCTAGAACTCTTGGAAAGAGAAAACCCAAATAGAATGAGGGTTTTTAAACCCTATTCCCGGGTATATCCCAGCAAGGACAGCCCTGAGCCATTAGATCCCAAAAAAGGAAACGGACGGCCACGATTCGCACTTAAAATCCACAACCTGGGCCAAACACGGCTTGTGACACGCCCGTGTCCAAGGTCGTGTGCCTCAATCGACGCTAAAACTGTCGCATCGCGAAAAGTACACGGGTTCTCGACATGCCCGTGTCAGGATTGACACGCCCGTGTCATCCAGTACATGCCCGTGTAGCTGGGCGTGTTCCTCCAACGATACAGGACCAACACCAACCCGAGGAGAACACGGGTATTCGATACGCCCGTGTCCCATTTGACACGCCCGTGTCAAACCCGAACACGCCTAGGCTCCAGGCCGTATTTCTCCACCGACACAACTCGGCCAACTACCCGAGTAGGACACGGCCTGGGACACGCCCGTGTCTCAACCAGTGTTCGTTGTTCCACGATCGTCGACTGCAATTTCATCGACCACACGGCCACCGTCGAACCCGAGCACGACACGGCCCTGGGCACCCCCGTGTCCCAGGCCGTGTGACCCCTACCAAGTTCCAAACTTTGCTCAAAACGCTACCCGTCCCTCTTTTGATTTTCGGGGCGTTACAGCTCTCTCCCTCTTAAAATAATTTCGTCCCGAAATTACAGAAAGGAAAGATATAAACAAAACTTAAACGGTACCTGAGTGGAATAACTCTGGTACTCCTCAAGCAAGGTCTGCTCTCGCTCCTACGAGAGCTCCTCCCGACCGCAGTTGTCCCAACGGACCTTGACCATCCTGATGTCTTTGTTCCGCAATCGCTTGACTTCTGAGTCCTCAATGCGAACGGGCTTGACCTTCGTCGTCAACCCAACATCAACCGGTACTTGATCGACCGCAATCACTTGTGAAGGCTCTTGCACCGCCTTCCGCAACACTGATATGTGGAATACGTCGTGTAGACCACTTAGTTCCACTGATAGCTTTAATCGATATGCTGCTTCGCCAATCCGCTCCAGAACCTCAAACGGTCCAAGGTATCTTGGGCTTAGCTTCTTCAAGCGTCGTATCCGCGAGACACCCTTGAACGGATTAATCTTCAAGTACACCCAGTCGCCAACAGCGAACTCCACGTTCCTATGCTTAGCGTTATAGTACTTAGCTTGGTGGTCCTGAGCGATTAGCAATCTTTCTCGAATCGTTCGAACCAATGATGTTCCATCTTCCACCTCTTGCCGCTTGTACAATTTTGACTCACCCGTTTCCAACCACGATAATGGCATGCAACATCTTCTACCATAAAGGGCCTCAAAGGGCACCATCTGAATGCTCGCCTGGTAGCTATTGTTGTAAGCGAATTCCACCAAGTACAGGTGATCTTCCCACTGCTTTCCGAAATCCAGGATGCACATGCGGAGCATGTCTTCCATCGTCCTGTTGACTCTTTCGGTCTGCCCATCCATCTGCGGATGAAAGGCCGTGCTGAAACTCAGCTTTGTTCCCAACATCTGTTGCACCAACCTCCAATCATTGGACGTGAACCGCCCATCACGGTCACTCACGATGTTGTGGGGCACACCGTGAAGCCGCACAATATTATCCACATATAACTTTGTCAATTTCTCCATAGAATCATCCTTCCTATGCGGAATGAAGTGCGACATTTTCATCAAACGATCTACGACCACCCAAATGGCATCGTTTCCCTGCTGCTACCTTGGCAACTCATGCACAAAGTCCATAGTAATGTCGTCGAACTTCCACTCCGGAATAGGCAAGGACTTCAAGAATCCTCCAGGCTTCTGGCACTCCGCCTTCACTAAGGCGCATGTCTGACACTTCGCCACGTACAGTGCCACATCCTTCTTAAGTCCTAGCCACTAGAATAATTTCTTCATATCACGGTACATCTTCGTGCTCCCGGGGTGAATCGAGTACTTGGTATGATGAGCCTCGTACCACAATTCCACCCGCAATTTGCCCACATTCGGGACGCACAAATGACTGTCCTTCCATAACAAACCATCCACAACCTCATATTGGGAATTTGACCCATTCAAAGCCTCAACCATGATTTGCTTCATGTGGCCATCCAAATCCAGAGCATGCTGAATCCGATCAGCCAGGTCACACTGAACTTCAGTACAGTTTAATAGTGCTTCGACACTAGTCTGCCTGTCTACACGAGAGATCACCAATGCCTCCAACTCCAAAACCAAATGCTCCTCATGAACCGACAAACAGTTGGCTTGAGTTGGGGCCCTGCGACTCAATGCATCCGCAAGCGCATTGCCTTTCCCAGACACATAATGAATCTTGAATGTGTAGTTCCCCAAGAACTCCATCCATATCCGCTGTCGCATGTTCAGATCCTTCTGATCCAACAAGTATTTCAGGCTCTTGTGGTAGATATAGATATCGAACTTCACCCCGTACAAGTAATGCCTCTACATCTTCAGGGCAAATATCACGGCCACTAACTCCAAATCATGGACCGGATAATTCCTCTCATGCACCTTCAGCTGTCGCGAGCCATAAGCTATCACACTTCTGTGCTGTAGTAAAACACAACCCAGTCCACTACCTGAAGCATCGTTATAGATCTCAAAGCCTTCAGTCCCACTCGACGAACTCAGCATAGGCTCGTGGTCAACCGACTTTTCAACTCTTCGAAAGCTTGTGCGCACTCTGACGTCCAAACAAACTTCTGTTCTTTCCTCGTCAGAGTCGTGAGGGGTAACGCTATCCACGAGAAGTTCTCCACGAAGCGCCTGTAATAACCAGAAAGCCCAAAAAAACTCCGAACTTCTGCTACCGTAGACAGCACATGCCACTCTCGTATAGCAACAATCTTCGTCGGATCCACCGCAATGCCCTCTCCACTAACTACGTGACCAAGGAACGCTACTGAGGGCAACCAAAACTCGTATTTGGAGAACTTGGCGTACAGTTGATTCCTCCTTAGCGTCACCAACACCAAATGCAGATGCTTAAAGTGATCCTCCTCACTCTGCGATTACACCAATATATCGTCGATGAAGATGATCACAAAGTGGTCTAGGTACTCCCTGAAAGTCATGTTCATTAGATCCATGAACACTGGCGGCATATTGGTCAGCCCAAACGGCATGACCATAAACTCATAATGCCCGTATCTCGTACTAAAAATTGTCTTGGGGATATCACTTTCCCTTATCCTCAGCTGATAATACCCGGACTTAAGATCTAATTTCGAGTACTCCGTTGACCCAACTAACTGATCGAACAGATCATCAATTTTTGGGATCGGGTACTTGTTCTTCTTCGTCAACTTATTCAGCTCTCGATAATCAATACAGAGCCGCAAACTTTTGTCCTTCTTCTTCACAAAAAGGACCGGTACGCTCCAAGGCGAGGAACTCGAACGCGCATAACCTTGATCCAAAAGCTCTTGAAGTTGTACCTTCAGCTCCACCATCTCCTTAGGAGCTAGCCGATACGGAAAGCGTGACACAGGTTTCGCACCTGGCACTAGCTCGATAGTGAAGTTTATCTCCCGCTTAGGTGGGGCTCTAGGGAGATCGCTAGGGAACACATCAGGGTATTCAGATACCACTGGGATGCTGTCCAAAGTAGGCTTAGGCTTCAAACCCTCCACTAGCATAAAGAATAGCTCTGCACTAGCACGAACCGCCTTAACCACCTGAAGAGCAGACATCAAAGTCTTGCTCGACCAGTTCCCAACTTGACCTCTTTGCGATTACAATCAATGTATGCTTGCTGCTCCAAGAGCCAATCCATACCAAAGATCACATCGCACGCTACTATCGGCAATAGCGACGCTCGCAAGTCATCAACATGACTCCCAAGCATTACCTTTATGCAACAAACTCTATCCGCGTGCATAGGGCACCCGTAGGCAGCAGCCCATCCAATTTTCCCTTGCCATCGAAGAAGGTACTCCGATGCGCGATACAAACTCTTCGAACAAAAGAATGTGAAGCTTCCGCATCGAACAGTCTCTCGCCGGATAATCGAAAATCAAAACAAGCCTAACACAACCAGTCATGGGCTAACACGCGTAGGGCAACAAGTATTTAAATCTAACCTGCTATACATACCTGTCGCCACGCCGAACTGCTTCATGGCTTCCTGCTGGCTAAGCTTGTACACTTTTGTGTGGGTTGGGGCATAATGTGATGCGGCTACCTCCGACCCCTTGCCCTTCTCCTCATAGGTAGATCCAGGTTTCTTTTCGGACTTCCGATGTCCGCTCCAACAGTCTCGGGCAAAATGTCCCAGCTTCGTACAGTTAAAACATATAATTGCCTTCCTCCCAACGGCTGCTCCAAATCCAGTCTTCTGTGCCACTGGGATACCACTACGTGCTTTGACACTCTGTCCTATGGCTGCTCCTGTCATAGCTTTCATTATCTTATGTGCGCCATTACAACAATCTCGGGCAAAGTGCCCTCCCTTGCCACAATTAAAACAATCATATGGAGCCTGTCCAGTAGACATTTTAGACTTCTTTTTCCTCCTCCTTCGGTATGCAGACTTTGCAGAATTTGGAGAGTTTGGTACCTTGAACTCCAACGTCTGATTGGCTTTTTCCAAATCTACTTCCAAAGATCTAGCCGACTCCACCAAGGCTCGGAATCCCAATAATTTTGGTCCTGGCAGTAAAACTCGTAACTCGCTGCGCAGGCCATTATAAAATCTATCGACCATAGACTGCTCGCACTCCACTTCAGAGCCTGGGTAGCGTCTTATCATAAGAAATGCCTGCAAATATTCCTCAACTGAGTGTGTACCCTGCACTAGAAGCATGTTCAATTGCTGACCCAATGGTCCTTTAAATGTCGTTTGCTCCATCACTCCACCCAGCATTGGAGTTATCTCAGGAATAGGGGACTGCACACGTCTTCCATTTTGTGCATCCATCACAGCGAAGACTGCTTCAACCACCATTCTTATGGTTTCAGCGGAGGGAAGGGTTGCAGACACGTCATCAGGCGCACTACTTTCCTCAAAAAGCGAGCGTTCTGACGGTCCTGCACCACTCCTGGTCACCTATAGTTGTACAAAACACCATTAAGCGACCAAATAAAATTGCAAAAAGCAATTATAGGAACATGCAGATTCCCCAAACATGTGTATTTTCATTCCTAAGTGGACATTCATGGGTTCTTTTATGTTATAATGATGACGCACACACATGTGCTCACCACCCCTTATAAGAATTCATCCACGAATTCATTTAAGTTAACCGAAACCAGTAGTCTGATACCAAATTGTAACACCCCCTATCCGTCGCATAGCATATAGCAGTAGGTCTAGCCGGGGCCCAACGTCATATACCAAAGATAGACCGGAAGGTTATGCAATGAAAACCTTCCTGCCAATAACCAACATCCTATTCAGAGTACATTCTAGCGGAAGCAATTTAAAAGTTGCAATATTAAGAACTTAGCCAACAGCATGAATGTCCACTACACAAACCCAACATGAATG
Source organism: Platanthera guangdongensis (assembly GCA_039583875.1). Classification (NCBI taxonomy): domain Eukaryota; kingdom Viridiplantae; phylum Streptophyta; class Magnoliopsida; order Asparagales; family Orchidaceae; genus Platanthera; species Platanthera guangdongensis. Next base: position 40,846 of record JBBWWR010000142.1, read on the forward strand.
AACGTATAAATACACAAGTACATGGCCTTATGGCCTTACAATAGTTTACTCAAATATAAGTGTCTTCCAAACCTCGGCACGCAGGTCGGTCATACATGAGAATAAAAGAAAACACTCAATAATTAGGCCTTCGAGGGCCGTCTCAGCAACAAGGGGTTTTGCTCGCTATTTGCCACTCGGCTCCGCAGCACCTGCAAGCAACAATCCACCGAAGCGGTGGCAAACAAAAGCAACAGACAGCTCAAGCTGACCAAATTATAAAGACCCCGCCGCTAAACTCGGGGCAGCGATGTTCCTTCCCTGCACTTTATTAGCATAGCCAAATAATTGAGAATTTACACATCATCACAGGCATAGGCTCGCACGGCCACACACACCCCGTGCTCTCAGGGAACATTCTCGGTGAACCCGGTCATAGTCCGCGGTCTCACCACCGCCCCTTAGACTGCAATTTCTGGTGAGTAATTTAGTCTTTCCGGCAGCAGTTACGTCAATTTAAGCCATAGACCGCCTAAGACCCTCCATTTATGTCAACGGCAGGTCCCACGTACTTTAGGTCGCTTGTACCGAACGACATAGAGCGGGTACAGTTCCGTCTAACCCGTTGCTCACACCGCAATGTCAATTTAAGTCATATGCGCGGGTCAAGCTTTCCCGAGTCCCAAATAGATCACACACTTTACATAACCCAATTATGTACAAGTTGGCTCCCAGGCCACCATGTTGGCAGAATCACGCATCTGCACAGTTTTCCGGGTGCACCTCGGAGTTAGTCCCCAAGACTCCCTGTTGCAATCTACCGCGTAGAAAACTCGAAAAACAACCATCGATGCGGAGTCTTCTCTGGCCATTCATGCAATGCAACATCACCGATCCAGACCAACTTGTCCGAGTAGGCTTCACACACCATGCTTATGTCTGTTTCTCGATTACGGACTCTACATGCAAAACAACGGGGACTATACATGTCTACCCGAAGGAACACCTCACACTCACCGCAAACTAGCGAGAGCAGGCTTCCTATGCAAGGGAAAAGAGTACTTCACATATCCAAGATGAGAATCATTACCCTAGCATTCCTCTTTAGTGCCATGAAGATCTATGCGGATGAAAAGCACCGCAACGTCCTCGTCTCCGTAGATTCGAACTCGGCTTCTAATTTGGGGCTCCGAAGCTCCACCGGCGGTCGGATCTCTCCTCCTTCTTCTTCCTTGCTCTCCCCTCTCTCTAGAACTCTTAGAAAGAGAAAACCCAAATAGAATTAGGGTTTCTAAACCCTATTCCCGGGTATATCCCATCAAGGACAGCCCTGAGCCATTAGATCCCAAAATAAGGAAACAGACGGCCATGATTCGTACTTAAAATCCACAACCTGGGCCGAAAACGGCTTGTGACACGTCCGTGTCCAAGGCCATGTGCCTCAATCGACGCTGAAACCGTTGCATCCCGAAAAGTACACGGGCTCTCGACACGCCCGTGTCAGGATTGACACGCCCGTGTCATCCAGTACACGCCCGTGTATCTGGGCGTGTTCCTCCATAGACACAGGACCAACACCAACCCGAGGAGAACACGGGTATTCGACAAGCCCGTATCCCATTTGACACGCCCGTGTCAAACCCGAACACGCCTGGGCTCCAGGCCGTGTTTCTCCCCCGACACAACTCGGCCAACTACCCGAGTAGGACACGGCCTGGGACATGCCCGTGTCTCAGGCCATGTTCGATGTTCGACGATCGTCGACTGCAATTTCGTTGACCACACGGCCACCGTCGAACCCGAGCATGACACGGCCCTGGGACACGCCTGTGTCCCAGGCCGTGTGACTCCTACAAAGTTCCAAACTTGGCTCAAAACGCTACCCGTCCCTCTTTTGAGTTTTGGGGTGTTACACTTACCCCCTTCCAAGAATAGAGGAATTGTTCGATCAGTTAAACGGGGCTCGGTGTTTCTCCAAACTCGACCTCCGATGAGGATACTATCAGCTCAGGATTGAGGACAGTGACATTGAGAAGACTGCATTCAGCTCTCGTTATGGGCAATACAAATTCACAGTGATGCCATTCGGACTCACCATGCCCCAACAACATTCATGACTCTGATTAATCAGGTGTGCGAGCCATACCTCGATCATTTTGTGACTGTATTCATCGACGACATCCTGTTATACTCAGCTTCAGAAGAATTGCATGACGCACACCTGGAGATGGTACATCAAAAACTTCGAGAGCACCAACTGTACGCAAAGTTCTCGAAGTGCGAATTTTGGCTAAAGGAGGTTGGCTTCTTAGGTCATATTATTAGTGTCGACGGTATAGCGGTGGACCCAGCAAAGATTTAGGCTGTCAAGGATTGGCCACAGCTTCGTTCAGCAACAGCAGAGGTGAGGAGTCTTCTCGGGCTTGCGGGGTATTACCGTAAGTTCGTGGAGGGGTTCTCTAAAATAGCGCTACCACTGACATCACTGACCAAGAAAGATGCAATGTTCATATGGGCCCCGTAGTATGAAGAGACCTTCCAGGAGTTGAAAGGGAGGCTTACCTCAGCCCCCATACTGACCATTCCATCAGGCCAGGAGTGCTTTCAGGTATACACAGATGCTTGACAACAGTGTTTAGGAGCGATCTTGATGCAAAATGGGAAGGTGGTTGCCTACGCCTCTAGGCAGCTAAAAGTGCACGAGAAAAATTATGCCACACATAACTTGGAGTTGGGGGCAGTGGTCTTCGCATTAAAGATATGGAGGCACTATTTATACGAAGTTCGATGTGAGGTGTTCTCGGACCACAAGAGCCTTAAGTACGTCTTCACACAGAAGGAGCTGAATTTACGACAGAGGCGGTGGTTAGAGTTCTTATGCGACTATGATTTTGATCTCCAGTACCACCCTAGCAAGGCAAACATGGTCGCGGATGCTTTGAGTAGAAACCCTACAGCCTTTGCCGGTTGGATGGTGTGTACCCCGAGAGACATAGTGCGGGCCCTCGAAGAGATGGGAATCATGGTGATTGCCCCGGGAGATTCAGTTGCGGCCGCACATCAGTTATATTGGACGGAGATCAAGTGCGATTTTCGGGACAGGATTAGGGATGCCCAGTCGGATGACCCATTATTCGAGGACGGGATTGCCCGTTTAAATTCCGAAAAGGAGCACCCGGATTTTCGGATAAGGGACGAAATTCTTTTTTCCGTGATAGGATGTTCGTTCCTTCTGGTGGTCAGTTTTGGCATGAGATTTTGTATGAGAGCCATCACACTCGCTACTTGATCCATCCGGGCATACCAAAAATGCATGCAGATCTGAAGAAGACATTCTGGTGGCCAGGGAAGTGCGAGACGTCATCCTTTTGTGACACATTGTCCGACGTGCCAGCTTGTTAAGGCAGAGTGCAATATTACCGCCGGGTTGCTAGAGCCACTTCTCGTTCCAGAGTAGAAATTTGAGGACATATCCATGGATTTCATCCATGGCCTTCCCCGCTCTCGGACGGGGAATGACTCTATTTGGGTGGTTGTTGACCGATTGATGAAGGCGGCAAGATTCATCCCCAACTGCCACGACGATGGTGTTGGAAAATTAGTGCGTATTTTCATTGAGAATGTGGATCGCTATCATGGTGTGCCAAAGTCCATAGTTTCTGACCGGAAATGCCTCTTTACGCCAAGTAACACATAACAAATTTATATCTCTTATTTAGAGTGTAATTTCTTTACTTTTCAGAAATGTTATGACCCAATCGAATTTTTGAGGACGAAAATTTTGTTAGACGTTTTAGATTTGTAACATCCCAATTTCGATCTTCTAGACCCCCTTCGTGTTATTCGACCCGCTAGAAGTTTTTGTGGGCTGGGTTGGCTCCTAAATAGTAGGTTAATGACCTATTGGGTATTATTGGCTCAATAAGTCATTTTCTCCACCTTCAAGGTCACACAAGCTTCTTCTGACCTAGGCAAACATCAGACCCAAATAGTTGTGTAAATTAACTCACTAGCTCTTTGTAATCCCAATAACCACATGAAAAGTACATCAATACTCTAAACAAGTCAAATTGATCTACTGCAACACACACTCGTCACGCCGATAAACCTAAACTTGCGTAAACTCGAGATAGTTGTAATTAGTCTAAACGCACACCAAGCCACCCGACTCAATTACCTCATTGACGCAATATGCGCTTAAGCCGCCAACACATGTTAAAATAGTCATTAGGCCACATGTCTAAAAGGATGACCTCAAAGTTAATCAAAATATTTAGATAAATTATTTAATTAAATAATCACGGAGAAATGGTAAAAGTAGCAAAGCATATCCAAAAAATCCCAAATTTTTAAAGAGACACCCTAAAAATAGTAAGATTTATTTTTTGAATTAAAATAAATTATTTAAGTTAAATTTATTTTATTTTATTTTAATCATGCTAGACACACAAATAAAATTAAATAAAATATAAAAATACTTCCAAAAATTATGAAATAATTCGTGAAACTTCCTGAGGGTACTAGAAGCCTTTGTTTAAATTTTGAATTCGAAATTATTCATATTTAATTAGTTATTACATTTTTGTTGCCCAAATAGGTAATAAACCCCCCTAAAATTAATTACCTTCATCACCATGCTAAGGGTCAGCTAGAGGGAGTTTATTTCATACCTTTTAAGCCTAGGAAGGAGGCATATGTGGCAGCAATTAGGGAGGGAGGCATTTCTCCCCAAGGAAAGAGAATTATCTCCTTCATAAAAAGCTTAAATCCACCATTACCAATATATGAACCACAAGTGAGGTTGGATTTTGTTTTCCCTACCACCTTACGCCCCAAACCAGCAAGAACCGGAGCCCGACGACATTCCGACGAGCCTCCTTCCTAAACTCCAGCGATTTCCACCACTCATGGCCACCCGTCAATCCCCTCGCCTAAATGACACGCATGTAAGTTCTTACGACTCCTCTCTGCCCTAGATCTATTTCTCGTCGAGCCCCGTCGCCTCCGATCACTGGAGACGGTGATCCCGGCCTTGGATAGCTTCGTACCGCCCACACCAACCTCCGTCGCCATTGTGGGTTTCGACCTTGCATGGGGCGTGTGAAGGGAAGAGAGGGCCCTCACGACTCTCTCCCATGGCCCTTGAGGTGGAGGAAGCCATTGGAATCCACTCCAGCGGCCTCCTCCATCCAAACAAACAAAAAAACATGAAACAAATATGTATGCAATATTATTTTCAGGCCATCACCGGCGGCGGCCGGCCACCGGCAGCTACCCCACCGGAGCTCCACCCTGGGCGCTTCCACTTGGGGTGGTGGTTGGAGTTAGATCCACACCCGTGGAGGTGGGAAGGCCTGCACATGAAGAGCTAAAGGCTCACGAAGAATGCTACCATTGTGGACCTGGAAGGGTTTTCCTTCCAGGTTTTGGGCGCGGTGGCAACGGTCGACCACCAGCCGACACTTCGCTGTTGTGCCCAACCCTGGGCGTACCCATCATTGGTGATATCCATAGTGTTGAATTTTTTCAAAATGGTCAGCAAGATAGCCTAAAGCCAAAGTAATATTATCAGAACTATCCAGTTAACACCTTGATCATGCGGAAGCCCAAAGAGCAAGCTTAACACCAAATGTAAATGGAAGAACAAGCAGATCTTAAATTCATTAACACTTTTTTACAGGGCAAGGTATACGTAGCGAGACATGATTTCGCTAGTACACAAGCTAAAAACAGAAAGCACAAAACAAGTCGGGCAGACAACACTGGAGACCGCCGAGACCGCCCAGTCCGCCAAGGTCATCGAAGCCTCCCGAACTGCTGCTGCTACAAGACTAATAGCACACGGAGTCCACCAAGACCGCGAGGTCGCGCAGACACACCGTTATTCGTTGACTGCTGATGAACTGAAGAACAGACCGCCTACCCGCCTGAGACCGGCGGACAGGTTATTGACACTTGAAAATGCTGACGCAGAGAACCACTAACAAGCCGTAGAAGCGACCAGCTAAGACCGCACACTTCAATGTACTTGACCGAAGTCAAATCCAAACTCCTGGCTCCTTGAAGCTAGCCGCGCGACCTGCATACAACAAACCGCCAGCTCTACTCAACCCGCGCGGACAGGAAAATCCAGACCGCAACAATTGCCCAAACCCCACTTACTGTTCACTCAGTTACTGTAGACGTGTCGGGGGGTCTATTTATAGGAGAGGTGAGGAGTGTGGTCACCACCCTAGTGAATAGAGTCACCACCCCAGCTCGCGCACTAGCAAAGACTCATCCGCTGAGTCCGCAAGGATATAGCCGGATTCCAAGAGAAACCCGTCAGGAGTAATAACGAAGATGTTCACCAACAGGCGAACTAGCATCAGTCCGCCCATACTATGCGGACAAGGCACCAGTCTGCATAGCCCGCAAACACCTCACAAGGATAGCCACCACTGCGACAGTCCGCACACTATATGTGCGGACAAGGAGGAAGTCCGCACAACTCGAATGCCAAGCCTCCATCCGCCATAAGTCCATGACCAACAGGCAGTCCTCCCGGTCAACAGCGGACTCAGCGGATACCGCGGACACACTGCACTTCTCACTGAATGTGACCAAGTCCAGAAAACTACCAAGAGCAAGCGCGAGCTCGGCGGACAAGGCCCAGTCCGCCTGCCCCAAAGCAGATCGCCAAACACACCACCAGAAGGCAGAGCTCGTAAGCCCTACTCGCACAGCTGACAAGACATCGGCCACCTGCCGGACTTCAACACCAGTCTGCGCAGTCCTCCACAGCAGCTAACACCTGCTGCACCATCAGAGCTCGGCAAAGGCCACAGCCGAACTCCAAGGCCAGTCCGCAACTACAGACACCGCGGACTTGCCAGTCCGCAAAGCCTCCCGCGGATAGAACACCCAATCCGCCGGTTAATACAAGCTTGCAAAACCATAAGGCCACTGATCAGACTAAGCACAGCCTACAGTCCGCGAACCGTAGTCCGCTCAGACCGCTTCGCTTGAAGCCCTTCCTTGGCCGTAGACCAACCAGGCCGCACAACAGCCCGCCCAAGGCCGCAAACCAGGCCGCACAGGCCGCACAGTCCGCCCGGCCTGCCCATCACCCACTTCCACTTCACAAATTTCAACACTCCCCCTTGAAGTGAGAAGTGGTGATCAAACCCAGCAAGCTTCGTAACCGTTGAAATGGCCCTTTCGACAGTGTCTTCGTGAAGATGTCAGCAAGATTATCTTCACTCTGAACATGCCCGACCAGAAGAGATCCCTCCAACACCTTCTCTCTTATGAAGTGGTGCTCGATCTCAATACGCTTGGTCCTTGCGTGACACACTAGATTGTTTACCAGTTTGAGAGAACTCTCATTGTCACCCCGGAGCAAAGTAGGCCCTTGCACTTCTTCATGAACATCCTCTACAAGCCACCGCAACCAGATGGCTTCCCGAGCAGCCAAGGCCGAAGCCTTATACTCAGCTTTTGCAGTAGACACGGATACTGAGTCCTGCTTCTTGCTACACCACAAAATGCAAGCTGATCCACAAGTGAACACATAACCCGAACTTGATCTCCGATCATCCGATTCACCACCATAGTCAACATCCGTGTATCCAAGCAAAGCAAAGTCCGCATCCCTACTATAGAGGAGTCCCATATCATAAGTTGTCTTGACATACTTCAAGATGTTCTTTGCCGCCACCAGATGAGACTTCCTTGGTTTAGCCATAAACTGACTTACTCGGCCAACAACATAAGCTATGTCTGGCCTAGTAATCGTCAGATAGATCAAGCTCCCTACAATAGCCCTGAACACCAAGGGATCAGGAAGAATCCTACCTTCATCTCGTCGAAGCTTCAACCCATGTTCCAGTGGAGTCGAGCAACTCTTCCCTTCGCCCATACCGAATCGATTCACAATACGATCCGCATAACCCTTTTGGTAAATGAGTATTTCGCACTCCTTCCTCTCCACTTCAAGACCGAGAAAGTGATGAAGCTAGCCCAAGTCTTTCATCTCGAAGAGTATAGCAAGTTCAGCCCAGAGCCTAGCTACTTCCTCCTCTGAATTTCCTGTGATGATCATATCATCCACATACAGTAGGACCAAGACTAGAAGCTCCCCCTTCTTCTTGACGAACAAGCTAGAATCTGATTTGTAAGCAAGATAACCGCAGAATTGAAGATACTCTGCTATCTTCAAATACCAAGCTCTAGGAGCTTGCTTCAACCCGTAGAGAGCATTCCTGAGCTTGCAGACATAGTTCAGATGAACTTCAGAAATAAATCCAAGTGGTTGATCCATGAAGATGTCCTTGTCAATCTCTCCATAAAGAAAAGCATTCTTCACATCAGGCTGACACATCTTCCATCCCTTGTAAGCTGCCAAGGGGATCACCACCCGAACCGAAGTCATCTTTGCAACTGGACTAAATGTCTCCTCATAGTCTTCTCCATACTGCTGTGAGAATCCTCGAGCAACCAGGTGAGCTTTGTACCTATCAATGTTCCCATCAACCTTCTTCTTCAACTTATACACCTACTTACAAGTCACTGGAGTAATGCCATCAACCTTGGGCATAAGGTCCCGGGTTTCATTTTTCTTGGGAGCAGCAATCTCATCTTTCATGGCATCATCCCACTCCTTGACTCTAGTGGCTCATTGAAGTTTGCAGGCTCTCGCTCATCCATAGGTCCTGCAAGAAGCAGGAGACAAAACTCGCTGCATTCCCATCACAGTACCGAGCAGGTGGCTTCACAACCATCTTTGATCTCCAAAGAGGTTGTTCCTTGCTCACTATATTTGTTGTTTCTTCAGGCTCAACTCCACCTCAGGCAAGCTTTGAGCAATGCTCCCCCTACTTCCTGAGCCAGAATCCTCAGCACAAGAGCTTGAAGTAACAGGAGCTGCTGGTGATACAGCAAGCTCCTGTTCTAGAACTTCAGCAGCCACCTTCTGCTCATCATCAATCTTGCTCTCGGTTATCTCAATCGAGCCACCTCCATACGATGTTAGTTCGTCAAAGACAACGTCTCTTGAGACAACAAACTTCTTCGTCGCAGGATCCATGCATTTCCATCCTTTCTTCCGCTCATCATAGCCAACAAAGACAAGCTTCCTTGCCTTTGCATCCAGCTTGGTCCTTGAAGCATCCGGGACATGCACATAGCAAGTTGATCCGAACACCCGAAGGTGTTCTACACTGGGCTTCTCCTTCAGCAACATCTCAAAAGGAGTCTTCATGTTGATCGGGCTGAGAGGCATCCGATTGATGACGTAAGAAGCACAAGACATCCCCTCTGCCCAGAAGGACCTAGTAATGTCTTTCGCATGAAGCTAGCATTTGCAAGTCCCCGTCAAATGACGAATCTTCCGCTCTACTACTCCGTTTTGTTGTGGAGTATGAGCACAAGTGAGCTCTCATTGGATCTTGTGCTTCCTGCAGAAGATAGAAAACTCGGAGGAGACAAACTCACCACCATTGTCTGTTCTAAGCTTCTTGATTTGCAAGCTAAGCCGGCCCTCCACCAACTCCTTGAACTCCACAAACAATCAGAAGGCTTCAGACTTCTCCTTCAAGAAATATACCCAAGTGTATCTTGAGTAGTCATCAATCAGAACGAGCATGTATCTGCTCCCACTAAGATTTGCAGTGACGATTGGTCTCATAAAGTCTCCATGGATGCACTCCAATGGTCTCTTGCTCCTCGTTTGTGATTTATCAAACGGAAGGCGATGAGCCTTACCGTACTGACATCCCGCGCAAACGTGACCGTCTTCAAATGAAGATAGCTTAGGCAAGCCTCTTACAAGGCTTCTGTTTGCCATAGCTTTCAACTTCTCCATTCCTACGTGCCCCAGCCTTTCATGTCATATAGCAGCGCTATCGTTTGCTCACATCCGATCAACATAAGAGTTAGTTGCAAGAACAAATAAGTTCTTAACTCTCCTCCCAACATGAGCAACATAAGCCTTAACCGTTGATACGTTGCGAAGGAACTTCACTTCTATTGGCCCAAACAGAACATGATAACCCGCGTCTACCGCATTGGTCACAGAGAAGAGGTTCTTCTTCATGCCTGGTACATGATACACACTCCTTAACGTGAGTGGCCCCTTATCACTACCCAAAGACACAACCCCCTCTTTCTTTACTGCATAAATAGTATTATCAGCAGTTATGATAGCTTCGTTACCTGAGTAAGCTTGCAAGGAAGATAACTTTGACTTGTCTCCGATGAGGTGATGACCACACCCGGAGTCCACGATCCACTCGTCATTGAAGTCGACAGCGGACAAAGCACGGACACAAGTGCCCATCATGAAAGCTCCGCCCCATCCAGCTTCCTCACTCTTAGAGCAAGCTTCCTCCTTGCCAGCAGCATGCTCAAGCTGTAGTTTGACCTTGCAGTCACGCTTGAAGTATCCCCGCTGATGACACCTATAACACTTCAAGTTCTTCTTCCAATCCTTCTTAGGAGCAGCGCTCCTCTCTAGTTGATAAGAAGTTGAAGGCTCATTTTCAATAGCAGTCTTCTTCTTCTTCCCTTCCCATACCTTCTTCTTCTTGCCAGAGAAGAGAGCTTCACTGCCTTTCTAATTAACATTGACTCCATCCATGTGCCTTGCCAAACTTTCCTGCAAAGCAAGCAGGTTCTCAAGCTCCAGCAGTGATGGCTGAGTAGCCCAGCCTTGAACAGATGTCACAAAGGCAACATACTCCTTCCGCAAGCCGCAAATTATGTGTCTTTTCATCTTAGCCTCAGAGATAGGCTCATCAGGATCAAGTGCTGACAGCTCAGCACACAATCTCTTCATCTTCAGAAATAATTTTGAGATGGTCAGGTGTCCTTAAGTTGTCCTAGCCAACTCATTCTCCAGAAACTAAAGTCTTGCTACATTCTTCCAATTGAACAACTCATTAATAATTGTCCAAATATCAGCAGTAGACTCACATCCAATGATGTGATCAAACAGTTCTGGTGACACAGCTCTCTTGAGAACAAACTCCGCTTTTGCATTTGTTTTTCTCTAGAGCCTCACCTGCTCAGCAGTACCAAAAGCAGCAGTTACTTCCTGTCTGTCGTCACCACCGACGACCTCCCATAGTTCCTCACCCAGAAGGTAACTCTTCATGCACGACTTCCACTTCTTAAAGTTAGTCGGCGTTAAGAGTTCAATACCAAGACCTCTTGCATAGCTCACTTCCATTATAACAACCTTTGGTTAAGATTCCAGATGCACAGAACAACAACAGAGCAACAGCACACATTGTTCACCGCTCAAGCAACTGAACCTCGCTCTGATACCATGTTGAATTTTCTCAAAGTGGTCAGCAAGATAGCCTAAAGACAAATTAATGTTCTCAGAACTATTCAGTTAACATCTTGATCATGCGGAAGCCCAAAGAGCAAGCTTAACACCAAATGCAAATGGAAGAACAAGAAGATCTTAAATTCATTAACACTTCTTTACAGGGCAAGGTATATGTAGCGAGACATGATTTCGCTAGTACACAAGCTAAAAACAGAAAGCACAAAACAAGTCGGGCGGACAGCACTGGAGACCGCCGAGACCGCCCAGTCCGCCAAGGTCACCGAAGCCGCCCGAACTGTTGCTGCTACAAGCTGAATAGCACACGGACTCCGCCGAGACCGCGAGGTCGCGCGGACACACCGTTATTCGTTGTCTGCCGATGAACTAAAGAACAGACCGCCTACCCGCCTGAGACCGACGGACAGGTTATTGGCACTTGAAAACGCTGAAGCAGAGAACCACTGACAAGCCGCAGAAGCGACCAACTGAGACCGCAGAGACCTCACACTTCAATGTACTTGACTAAAGTTGAAAGAATTAGTGCCTAACCACCTAGAGGGGGGTGAATAGGTGTACTTTTTCTTTTGCTTTTAAGGCAGACAATCTGTTCTATAATTTAACCAGAAATTGCAAATTCTACAACTACACAGCACAGCAATCACAGAAACATTCAATCACAGAGTGCACACAGATTTTATAGTGGTTCCCTAAGGTCTGAGTACATCCACTTTCCCACTTCGCCTATCTAGCAGTGTGCTAGATTCGGCCTAACTTCTGCACTTCTCCTCAGATCCTCAGATCTTACATCTCAGAACCCAAACCAGGTTCCTACAACTCAGAGTGTATTCACAGTCCTACAACTCAGGCTAACTGCCCTACCTCATCCTTCAACAAGGCCTACACTCAGAGATCACAATCTCCTACACCTCAGGCTCACAGCCCTACCTCAGCCTTCAACAAGGCCTACCACTGAGAGAAAATATTCTCCTACACTCAGTCTTTATAAACACAGGCTTACAACTCAGATCTATATAGATCCTACAAAAATTTGATTTAATAAAGTAATTAACCACCACCCAGATAAAGAGAGAAGGGATGGATGGCTTCTTGATCAGTTCTTGGAAGAACTTGATGGCAGAGAACAACCTCTCTTAGCTTTCTTCAAAGCTTCTTGAATCTGAACTCAGTAGGGTTGAACTCTTATGAAGATGATTCTTCAATCAGCTTCTGACTTAAGATTTTGATCTCAATCTGAATCTTTCTTGGCAGCCTGGTTCAGCACTGCACTTCTTAGATGGAGTTCTCTCTCTCCAACTTCTTAGATCTTCTGTCGAAGGTCTTCTTCTTTTTGTGTTATTAGATATCTGTGTAGATCTTCAATCTTAATTGTAAATCATCACTTTCTGTTGAAGGAGAAAGCCTTTATATAATCTTCCTCCATGGTAACCGGCTGATCCAGTTTCCAACAAACTTCTGACAGCTTTGACAGTTGCAGTAGACCGGTTATAAATGGCAGCTGTCAAGTCATCCAGTCACTTCTTGAAATACTGTCTCTGTCTGAAAGTGTCGAGACTGATCTTCATCATGTGTCGACACAAGTAGACTAAGTGTCGACACAAGTGGAATAAGTGTCGACACAAGCCTTGGTGGTGTCGACACATCTCCTTTGTTGTTGTTAATACTTCTCGACACAGCCTTCTATTGAATGTGTCGACACAAGCCTTTGTGGTGTCGACACAGTCACTTCTTTTCTTCATACAAATTTACTTTGTTGAAATTCGGCCATGTGTCGACACAAGTCCTGTGTGTCGACACATTTGATGTTGACAAGATCTTCTGTGTGTCGACACTGCCTCTGTGTGTCGACACAAGTACTTCTTCTCTTTAACTTAGTTGAATCTCTATTGTGTGTCGGCACAAGTCCTGTGTGTCGACACAATTGATGTCGACTAAGTCTTCTGTGTGTCGACACTGCCTCTGGGTGTCGACACAGTTGATGTCGACAATGCTTCACTATGTGTCGACATAGTCTCTTGGTGTCGACACAAATGGTTCTAGTGTCGGCACAGCATTTCCAAGTGTCGACATAATTAACTCGAAGTGTCGACACAGCTTTTCTCCAGTGTCGACACAAGCCTTCATAAGTGTCGACACAGCTTCTCTAGGTGTCGACACATGGACTTAGAAATTTTTCTGCATTCCTGCATCTACTTAACCTGCACATATAAACTCAAAACACATCAAATACACCTTGATGCATATCATTAAGTAGGGTGAGGCTTCTTCAAATCTGGTACACATTTTCCAATGTACCCAACAATCTCCCCCTATTTAGAGAAGTCATAACCCTTAGTCAATGATATACATCATACATAACAAATACACATTATGATGTATAAAAATATTATATGACAGGGTAACTACTTAAAACAAAACATATATAAGATATCATCACAGAAAATACTGCTAACACAATGAGCATTCATTCCAATTTTGTTTAAACTTCAAAAGTTTCTGTAACAGAAGTTTACATAGATTTAAACACTAAAGTTTACAATGTGATAAAATCTAGTAAATCTAATCTAAGGCTGCTCTGGTTCCTTGATGGCAATTCCTTTGCCTGGTTGAACCTTGGCTTGAACTGGAACACCAGTGTCATCAACTGGCTTCTTACCCTTAAGATCTTTCTTCTCTTACTCTTCAGCCCTTATTCTTTGCATTTCAAAGTAATGAAAAGGCTTAGGGAAATATTTGCTAGGCTCCTGAGCATTAGGAGGTAGCTTCCCTAGTTTTGCCTTTCTTCTGTACTGAACTATAGCTTCTTGTCTGGCTTCATGCTTTTGTCATTCTTGTGCAGAGTACCATTTACCCCTATCTAGGGTATTGTCCTTCACAGCTTTCCAAGCAGTCAGGATGATATTCCTAGATGTTGGGCTCCACTGCTCAAAATCTGGCTTTAACTCTGACTGTTCTCTGAATCTTTTCTTGGACAAAAGAGTTTCTTGCTCTTTCAATACTGCCTCTGGCACAGGCTTAGCTATTTTCTCAAGAATAATATTTTTATTACCCTCAAGAGGGCTGTACATAGATTGTACTTCTTGATGAATCATCTCAAAATCTTTTGGAGGATGGATTACTTGAGCAACTTCAGCTTGCACACCTCCAAAATATGCAGGATGCACTCCAGATTCAGCTACATTGTCATCATCACACAGGGGTGGATATCCAAGTGTGGCTCTGATGCTATTGGAAATCCATTTAGCATGATTAGATCCAGCTTTGACTAAAACTCTCTCCCCCTTTATGACTTCTCTGGCCACATGAACTTTAAGGTCATCCTTTTGAAATCTGACCTGTTCATCCAGAAAATTAACACCATCCTTATAGAATGCCTTTAACTTTAGTAGCTGTCCAGAAATTGTCTTTTGGGAATCTGTAATAGCAGTTTTTACAGCAGCTATTCCTTCTTGTAATTGCTTATCAAACTCTGTCTTGGCATTAGTCTTTTCTTCAGGTTGTACAGTAGCAATATTTTTCATTTCAGTAACAATCACATTATGTGATTTTGTCAGATTGTCATTCATTCTTATCTGATTCTCTAGGACATAGCCTTGTTTGGTAGCTATATCATCAACCTGTGTCTTGATCTTTTCTTGATGAGTGGCTAGGAAGACCACAGCATTTCCACCCTTGTGGAAACAATCAGTCATTTCTTTCTTATTTTGATTCACTTCAAATCTTATGGACTTTATATCCTGAGCCAAGGAGAGTTGGAGATCCTTATGAGTTTCATCCAGATACTTATCCATGGCAATCCTTTGCTCGTCTAACTTGATCTGCAAGGCCACCAACAATGAGTTGTAATCAGTTGTTGGTGCAGGTTGTGGAGCAACAGTTTGTAATGCCTTCTTGTAGCTTTGGCTTCTTCTTTTGAAGACCATAAGTTTCCTCTTCTTAGCTCTTGTAGCTTCTTCATCCTCAGATGCTGAGGAACTAGCTATATCAACTCTATCTTTAGGACTAGGAGGCAAGTCCTGTGCAGTCTTAGGTAGCTCCCCCTGAGTCCTTTCCTTCTCTCTCTCAGTTCTTATTTGCTCCTTCTCAGTCATTGTATTCTCCCCATGAGACCTTACTTACTCCCATTCAAGGTTAGCTTGGTCCTCCTCAAGGTTAACAGGCTCCCACTCAAAAGCTGCTTTCTCCCCCGTAGTCTCTTGCTCCATAGCAGTGAATAACTCATCTAGGGTAAATTCTTGTTGAGAAGGGACAGGAGATTCTCTTATCTCAGGAGCATCAGCAGCAGCAGATGTATCTTCCAAGATAACATCTTGTGTTTGATTGTTTAGTTGTGTTGGCTGATCAACATCAATCAAATATTCAGTTAGCATTTCATCCTCAATATTGAAAATTGATTGATTTACTTCATGTATTACCTCAAGTATAGTTTGTGTTGCCATTTCACTGTCCAAGTGAGTTGGCACTTCCTCATATTGAGGCTCCCCCTGGAGTGGATCCAGGTGGAAGGGGCTAGCAGATGGTTGCTCCCCCTACCTCTGTGCATCTTCATTTCTTACTGGTGACTGTCCAGCATTTTCAGCCTCTTCCTCATTAGAACTAGAAGCTGCTTGCTCCTCTGAACCACTGGACGGTGCAGGAACCATTTTGGTTTTCTTCTGCTTCTTTTGTGGTGGAATTTCCTTCTCTGGAGTAGGCATGTCCTTAGTTAATACTCTCTCCCACCTGGAGATAATTCTTATATCAATTTTCCTCATATGATTAATCTTAGAACCAGCAGCATGTTCCATTACTTCTAGAATAGTTCCATCCAAGTACAGACTCATAATTCTACCCAGATTTGGCTTCTTAAGACTTTCCTTAATCTTTTCAAATATCACTGCTGACCAATCAGTGTTTAGTCTGAATATTATCCTTGTCATCAGACTAAATATATGGGTTGATATCATATCATGCCCCCCTGGCTTGCAGAGTATAACCTTGCCAACTATTTCTGAAAGGAATTTGCCTTGCTGATTCATTCCTCTTCTATTCATTGAGGATCCAATCTTCATGGTGGGATCCAATCCACACCATTGAAGTGCTTCTCTTATCTTAGATGCAGGTACATCTACTTCTTCTTGTGTTCTTGGCAGGTGAAGAACTTTCCTGAGACTCTTCTGGGTGAGTTTCACTTTCGCACTATGAACTGCAGACTTAATCTTAAGTCCAGTAGAATCCAATGTAGCTGCGCCATAGAAATCTAGTATTTCTTTCTTCCAAATCTTAGTTGGTTCTGATACCAAAATTTCTAACCCATTTTCAGCAATTAGGGTTACAACAGCCTTAATTTCAGGTTCCTCTCCATCAAATGCATTGCGTACCAGCTCATATCATTCATTGACATTGTCTTCAAGCTTGGGCGCCATTAGGGTTAAAGAAATCTTGAATTTAGATGAGAGAGATTGTCGACACAAAGTTTTGGTCTCGAAACTATGGTGAGCGTGTCGATAGACAATGTTGAGGACCTACTTATACCTTTCTAAAAATGAAGGTGAAAGGGCACGACAATATTCTCTTAATGTGTCGACACTGTTGAAAAGTGTCGACATATACTTCTAATCTCTCGACATAAGTGTTGACTTCTATGTGTCGACACTTATTCATTTGCTCTCGACAATCAGTCGATTCTCCACTCGATGAAATTTGTGTTAATCCTAAGTGTCGACACCACTTGTGGATGTGTCGACACCATTCCTGGATGTGTCGACACTACTTCTCTGAAGTGTCGACACCAACTCTCTAGATAAGTCGACATCATATCTCTAGAATGTCGACACAACTTCTATATGTCGACACATACAACTCCTTGTGTCGACATCATTTTACTTAGCCAATTTTTGTTAAACTAATTTATGTTTAACATTCCTAATTCAATTTTAGATTTATTGAATTTTGTTTCATCTAGAGGCTTAGTAAACATATCTGCAATTTGATAATCCGTTTTAACAAATTCTAGTGAAATGTCCTCTTTCTCTATATGTTCTCTAAGAAAATGATATCTAATTTCTATATGCTTAGTCCTACTATGTGAAACAGGATTATTAGCTATAGAAATTGCACTTGTAGAATCACAAAGCAAAGGTGTTCTACTTACTTGAATACCATAGTCTTCTAACTGGTGTTGAATCCACAATAGATGTGCACAACAACTTCCAGCAGCAACATATTCTGACTCAGCTGTGGAGATTGTCACACTGGTCTGCTTCTTACTGCTCCAAGACACTAGTCTTCCACCTAGAAATTGACAGGTGCCTGTAGTACTTTTTCTATCTTCCTTGCAACCTGCAAAATTTGCATCTGAATAGCCTGTCAGTAGAAAATCTCTATTCCTAGGGTACCAAAGGCCTAGATTAGGTGTGCCCTTAAGATATCTCAAAATCCTTTTCACTGCAGTAAGATGAGATTCTTTAGGGCATGATTGGTACCTAGCACAGACACATGTAGCATACATGATATCTGGTTTACTAGCAGCCAAATATAGGAGGGAGCCAACTATCCCTATATACAAAGTTTCATCTACAGGTTTCCATGCATCATCTTTGCAAAGAGACACACTTGAGCCCATAGGAGTTCTCATGGTAGTGGATGATTCCATATCATACATTTAATTAACTCCAGGGTGAATTTAGACTGAGTTATGGACAAACCATCTTCAGTGTGTCTTACTTGGAGACCCAAGAAAAACTTAAGTTCTCCCATACTGCTCATTTCAAATTTTTCTTACATAAGTTTTGCAAACTTTCTGCAAAGATTACTTTCAGTAGACCCAAATATTATGTCATCAACATATATTTGGACTAGGATAATCTTTCCTTTGGATTCCCTTAGAAATAGAGTCTTGTCTATTTTCCCCCTTGAGAATTTGTTCTCAATGAGGAAACTAGACAGGGTTTCATATCAAGCCCTTGGTGCTTGTTTCAACCCATACAAAGCTTTCCTAAGTCTATAAACATAATCAGGTTTGCGAGGATCAACAAAACCTGAGGGCTGCTCTACATAGACTTCTTCCTTTAGATTTCCATTTAGGAATGCTGACTTTACATCCATTTGAAATACCTTAAAGTCTTGATATGTTGCATAAGAAGGGAACATCCTAATTGCTTCCAGTCTTGCTACTGGGGCAAAGGTTTGATCAAAGTCAATACCTTCTTCCTGTCTATATCCTTTTGCAACAAGTCTTGCTTTATTCTTCACAATGATTCCATTCCCATCCAATTTGTTCCTAAAGATCCACTTTATTCCAATGATGTTGTGGTCTTTTGGTTTAGGAACTAACTTCCAGACCTTGAATCTTCTGAACTGATTCAGCTCCTCTTGCATGGCATCAATCCAATGTGGGTCTAGAACAGCTTCTTCAAATTTCTTTGGTTCCACTTGAGATAGGAAGCTGGAGCAGAGAACTGTGCTCAGATTCCTGCTTCTTGTTTGCACTCCTTATCTTGGATCACCAATTATCTGATTTGCTGGATGATCCTTTAAGTGTCTAATAGCTGGAGGTAGTCTATCTTCAGATTGAACATCTCCAGCCTCTTCATTAAGCTGCACCTCTTGGTTTTCATCAGCATCTGGAGAGTCTTGTACTCCCCCTGGACAACAGCCACAATTTTCCACTTCCTGATTTGCAGTTGAATCTTCTATAATTGTAAGCTTGTCCATTATCTCACTTATACATGTAGAACTGCAAGCACTACTTGGCAACTCATAGTTAATTAGTCTTGTTTCATTAAAAACAACATGTACAGACTCTTCTACAACTTGAGTAATCAAGTTGTAGACCCTATAAGCCTTACTATTGTTACTGTACCCAACAAAGATCCCATCTTGGAATTTGGTAGTAAACTTAATTAGATAAGACTTGTCATTGTTAAGTATATAACACTTGCAACCAAAGATCCTAAAATAGGATAAGTTTGGTTTTCTGCCCTTCACAATCTCATAGGGAGTCTTTTTGTGGCTCTTGGTGATAGTAGCCTTATTGATCACATGACATGCAATGTTTACTGCCTCAGCCCAGAAATATTCTGGGAGAGAAGTGTCACTCAATATAGTTCTATCAGCCTCAATCAGTGTTCTATTCTTCCTTTCAGCAATACCATTTTACTGTGGTGTTCTAGTTGAGGAAAATTCTTGAAAAATCTCAAATTCTTCACACAGTCTTGTCATACTCTCAGATTGAAATTCAGTACCATGGTCAATTCTGATTTTGACCACAGTACTCTCCAGTTCATTCTGAATTTGTTTGACAAAACTATATAAAACACTTGGGGTTTCAGATTTTTGTCTTAGAAAGAACACCCAGGAATATCTAGAATAATCATCTACCACCACAAAAGTGTAGACCTTCCTACCTAGACTATGAACTGGCATAGGACCAAATAGATCCATATGCAAGAGGTAAAGACACCTCACTGAATCCTTGTTTTCAAGGCTATAAAAGGAGGATTTGGTCTGCTTGCCTTTTTGACAAGCTGAGCATATCACATCCTTTATACACTTAACTTGAGGATCATTCCTCACTAACTCTTTGCTAAAGAGTTGGCCAATAGTCTTGTAGTTAAGATGGGTCAACCACTTGTGCCATTTAACACAATGAGAGGCTTTCTCATCAGCTACAAGGCAAATAGGAGAAATATTGTTCTCACACACAAAGTCAAGACAGTACACATTTCTTTTTTTACATCCTGTCAATATGACCTTTTGATCACTTGACCTTTTGATATGACAATCATTCTTGACAAATAAGATGTCATAACCTAAATCACTCAGCTGACTTATGCTAATTAGGTTATGTTTCAAACCCTTTGCATAGGCCACTTGAGTGATTGTGATTGAGTTGGTAGAGATGTTACCAAATCCTTTGATGACTCCATTTTCAGAACCACCAAATATTACTTTAGGGCCATCCATGATAGGTGAATAGTCCTTCAGCAGTCCCCTAGTTCCAGTCATGTGCCTGGAACAACCACTGTCTAAGTACCATGTAGGGGCATGGCCACTTGGACTCACCTGCAATAAAGACTACTTAACCTTAGAACACAAATAAGTTTTGGGTCCTTGGTTCATGTTAGTCTGAAATTTGACAAATCTTCCTGCAGGTCTTCTAACAGGCAGACTGCTACTCTCCTTAATACTGGAATTGTGTCAACATTCTAAAGAAAAGTGGCCTACCTTGCCACAACACCAGCACTCAAACTTGTTGTACCTTTATTTAGATACAACCCTAGCTGAATTGTCTACAGTAGGCTTCTTGTTTTGTGCTGGGGCTTTGCCTTTAGATTTGGACCTAGCAGTCCATGCAGTTTTCTTAAACCCTAACCCAGCCTTACCCTTTTGAGGTAAAAACTCATCAATCAAGGGTAATACAGATTTAGGTTTAGAAAAACTAGCTACAATCTCTTTCTCTTTCTGAAGTCTAACCTCCAGATTTCTAATCTGATCATTCTTGAATGTGATTGTGTCCATTTGAATAACAGTTATGTTTTTTAATCTGGCAATCTCATTCAGTTTTTGATCCAGCAACTTTTCTGAATCTAATGCAGCCATCTTAAGATCTGCAATTTCCTTAGCCTGAGATTTGGCCAGGTTTTTGCTCTTCTTAAGTGCCTGCAATAAATCTCCATATTCATCTATCAGCTGATGAATATCACCTTCAGACTCAGACCCATCCACATCACTTGATGCTGATGTTGCTGACTCTGACTCAGTACTACAATCTGAATTTCTAGTAATACATTGTACCTTACTAGGACCAGGTTGATCCTGGCACTTGTCTTCTTCTGACACAGCCATCAGTCCCTTGCACTGATGGTCTTCTTGTTCATATATAGAGTTCAGCACCTAGAGAAACTCTTCTTCTTCATCTGCTGCATATAGACCAATGTAGGCCTCAGCTTCAGATTCTGACTCTGAAGTAGATTGGTCTGTCAAGCTCTTCTCCTTCTTAGCAACAAAGGATTTCTCCTTCTTGCTCTGGTGTTGACTCTTCTTTTTATCTGCAGTCTCTTTTCTTTTATCTGGACACTCAGCCACAACATGTCCAGGCCTATTACAGCAGTAGCAAACTATCTTGGATGTTGTAGATTTGCTTGGCTTAGACCTGCTCTTGTCCTTCCTGGATGACTTCCTCTTTTGATAATACTCATCCTTAGGTTGAGATGTGGAAGGCTTAGACTTCCACTGCTTCTTCTTCAGGAATCTCTGAAATTGTCTTGTAAATGCTACAAAATCTTCATCTGAGTCACTGCTGTCTGAATTCTGCTTGTCTGAATTATCTGATGCACTTTTAGCAACTATCTTAGGAGGTGATGGAGACATCCTCCTATTATTCTTAGTGGCTTCAACCTTGAAGGTCACTGACTTTTCTCTATGCTCACCTTTTCCAGTTTTCTCTTCCTCTTTCCTAGCCATCAGTTGCATCTCATATGACAGCAACTTTCCAAATAAGGTTGGAGGAGAGATATCAGCAAGTTTGGTCACTTCCCTAATGGCACAAATCTTAGTGTCTCAATCCTTTGTCAAGGATCTTAGGAATTTATCATTCAGTTCATAGGTACTGAAGATTCTTCCATAGGACATCAGTTCATTAACTATTCTCCTACACTCAGCCTTTATAAAAACAGGCTTACAACTCAGATCTATACAGATCCTACAAAAATTTGATTTAACAAAGTAATTAACCACCACCCAGATAAAGAGAGAAGGGATGTATGGCTTCTTGATCAGTTCTTGGAAGAACTTGATGGCAGAGAACAACCTCTCTTAGCTTTCTTCAAAGCTTCTTGAATCTGAACTCAGTAGGGTTGAACTCTTGTGAAGATGATTCTTCAATCAGCTTCTGACTTAAGATTCTGATCTCAATCTGAATCTTTCTTGGCAGCCTGGTTAAGCACTGCACTTCTTAGATGGAGCTCTCTCTCTCCAACTTCTTAGATCTTCTATCGAAGGTCTTCATCTTTTTGTGTTGTTAGATATCTGTGTAGATCTTCAATCTTAATTGTAAATCATCACTTTCTGTTGAAGGAGGAAGTCTTTATATAGTCTTCCTCCATGGTAACCGGCTGATCCGGTTTCCAACAAACTTCTGACAGCTTTGACAGTTGCAGTAGACCGGTTATAAATGGCAGCTGTCAAGTCATCCAGTCACTTCTTGAAATACTGTCTCTGTCTGAAAGTGTCGAGACTGATCTTCATCATGTGTCGACACAAGTAGACTAAGTGTCGACACAAGTGGAATAAGTGTCGACACAAGCCTTGGTGGTGTCGACACATCTCCTTTATTGTTATTAATACTTCTCGACACAGCCTTCTATTGAATGTGTCAACACAAGCCTTTGTGGTGTCGACACAGTCACTTCTTTTCTTCATACAAATATACGTTGTTGAAATTCTGTCATGTGTCGACACAAATCCTGTGTGTCGACACATTTGATGTTGACAAGATCTTCTGTGTGTCGACACTACATCTGTGTGTCGACACAAGTACTTCTTCTCTTTAACTTAGTTGAATCTCTGTTGTGTGTCGACACAAGTCCTGTGTGTCGACACAGTTGATGTCGACTAAGTCTTCTGTGTGTCGACACTGCCTCTGGGTATCGACACAGTTGATGTCGACAATGCTTCACTATGTGAAGTCCTGTGTGTCGACACATTTGATGTTGACAAGATCTTCTGTGTGTCGACACTGCATCTGTGTGTCGACACAAGTACTTCTTCTCTTTAACTTAGTTGAATCTCTGTTATGTGTCGACACAAGTCCTGTGTGTCGACACAGTTGATGTCGACTAAGTCTTCTGTGTGTCGACACTGCCTCTGGGTATCGACACAGTTGATGTCGACAATGCTTCACTATGTGTCGACACAGCCTCTTGGTGTCGACACAAATGCTTCTGGTGTCGACACAGCCTTTCCAAGTGTCGACACAATTAACTCCAGGTGTCGACACAGTTTTTCTCCAGTGTCGACACAAGCCTTCATAAGTGTCGACACAGCTTCTCTAGGTGTCGACACATGGACTTAGAAATTTTTCTGCATTCCTGCATCTACTTAACCTGCACATATAAACTCAAAACACATCAAATACATCTTGATGCATATCATTGAGTAGGGTGAGGCTTCTTCAAATCTGGTACACATTTTCCAATGTACCCAACAAAAGTCAAAGCCAAACTCCTGGCTCCTTGAAGCTAGTCGCGCGACCTGCACACAGCAAACCGTCAGCTCTACTCAACCCGCGCGGATAGGAAAATCCAAACCTGTTCATTCAGTTACTGTAGACGTGTCGGGGGTCTATTTATAGGCGAGGTGAGGAGTGTGGTCACCACCCTAGAAAATAGAGTCACCACCCCAGCTCGCGCACTAGCAAAGACTCGTCCGCTGAGTCCGCAAGGACTTAGTCGGATTCCAAGAGAAACCCGCTAGGAGTAATAACGAAGATGTTCACCAACAGGCGAACTCGCATCAGTCCGCCCATACTATGCGGACAAGGCACCAGTCCGCATAGCCCGCAAACACCTCACAAGGACGGACACCACTGCGACAGTCCGCACACTATATGTGCAGACAAGGAGGCAGTCCGCACAGCTCGAAAGCCAAGCCTCCATCCGCCATAAGTCCACGACCAACAGGCAGTCCGCCCGGTCAACAACGGACTCGGCAGATACCGCGGACACACTGAACTTGTCACTGAATGTGACCAAGTCCAGAAAACCACCAAGAGCAAGCGCGAGCTCGGCGGACAAGGCCCAGTCCGCCTGCCCCAAAGCAGATCGTCAAACACACCACCAGAAGGCAGAGCTCGCAAGCCCTACTCGCACAGATGCCAAGACATCGGCCACCTGTCGGACTTCAACACCAGTCCGCGCAGTCCTCCACAGCAGCTAACACCTGTTGTACCACCAGAGCTCGGCAAAGGCCACAGACGAACTCCAAAGCCAGTCCGCAACAGCAGACACCGCGGACTTGCCAGTCGGCAAAGCCTCCCGCGGATAGAACACCCAATCCGTCGGTTAACACAAGCTTGCAAAACCACAAGGCCGCTGATCAGACTAAGCACAGCCTACAGTCCGCGAACCGTAATCCGCTCAGGCCGCTTCGCTTGAAGCCCTTCCTTGGCCATAGGCCAACCAGGCCGCACAACAGCACGCCCAAGGCCGCACACCAGGCCGCACAGTCCGTCCGGTCTGCCCATCACCCACTTCCACTTCACAAATTTCAACACAGAGCACCGGCGGCCCCGGCTCGCCATGAGAAATCCTCCGCATACAAGCACGTTAACTGAAATAGGAAGAGTTCTTTTTGGAAAAGTTTTTTTTGGCAGGTCTTCATTTTTATTTATATATATATATCCTAGGTGTCCGTATTTAATTGTCTATATATGCCTGTATGTTAAAACTAAAATTTATTATCCCGTGTGACTCTCTGCCTAGTTGTCAAAATGTGTATGATTTAGTCGTTCCTTGCTTCAGTGATATTATAATTAGTCAGAACCATTAATCAAGCCCTTTTTAGTCCCAAAATATTTTAAATTTAGATTGCAATTTGACACACTATCATCATGATGGTTATTCATGTATTTAATTCAGTCATGCGCGATGTTCTGTATGATTTTTGCACAGAGAATGATTTTGTATATGGTAGATTGTAGTAATTGTCAATTGTGCAAATCAAGTACCTCCAGCATGCCATCCAGGGATTTATTGTCCTGTAATTAGTGAATTAGATGAATATGACAATTATTTATTTACGAGTGCTTAACCGCTCAAGTTTATGTATGTCTTAATACGTCTCGTGTATTATATTTAGATGCATATGCAAGTTGTACAGTGAAATATCCTTATAAGATGCATTACCTTAGTCATGGAATTGTGGTAGGCCATTGTATCTCGCTACATAAAGTTTATAATTGTTAAGTGTGGTTGATTGAGTCGTTCCATCTTAGATTTAAACTATGACTACACGGAAATATATAAACTATTTTGAAAAACATTCTCTGTATAAAACATTCCCCCCCCCCCCCCCCCCCCCCCCCCCTTAGAGCACAACTTTACGTTCTTCTTCAAATAGTTCTATAACTAATAAAAAAAATGATCCATCAAACACAAAATAAATATAAACAGTAGAGTTGTTGATTTATTCGAACATATATTAATGACCCATATTATTGTATAATGCATGAAAGTGTGACGCTTCAATCTTACAAGGTGTCATTGACAACTTAATCATGTGAAAAAAAATCAAGTCGCTAGTAACTCACATTTAAGAGTCAAACCGTGATTACAAGTTATTGTTAAAAGCATTGCTAGGTAAACATTTCATTCATTACCTGATGCATGGGAATATGGGAGGGTGCATGGATACCAATGTGGCGGGTTCGTCGGCTTCCCCTATTATACACTACGAGAGAAGTTGTGACGACGAACTCTTCGATTGTTAGGTGGTGATGAGTACCAGGGCCTAGCTACCCCTTCCACATAGGTCCGTCTGACGCCTGTTTGGTTATGTGTCGAGAGGGTCGATCTCTGCACGAGGTTGGGATGTGTTCCCACCGAGAGTACCTATTTTCATAGAGGTACGAAGGCCTAGGAAGTTGGGGTGTATCCATAACCTAGAAGTGGGAGTGACCGACCCACTGTCACCGTCTGGCCACGACGGTGAGGCCTGGGAAGTGAGCTCCTTCTCTTAACAGGTCACTATGTCGACATAGGGGAAAATTGATTGTGTCACATCATAAGAGTGACAGAGAGATTAAGCATGCATACACAACATACCATGTATATACATATGCTAATGTATGTTACCTGTACTCACTTCTTGGGCCTACATCGTATAACTACCGATAAGATGATTTACATGGTGAAGGAAATATTTATAATTTTAGAAGTTCTTGCTTATTCAATTTTGACGCTACCGCTTCTCTCGTTGATACCCGCACACCTATATTGTTAGAAAACCAGCTCAATTAGTTATTGACGTCTTTGTTCCCCTTACTT
This sequence comes from Platanthera guangdongensis, assembly GCA_039583875.1. Taxonomy (NCBI): domain Eukaryota; kingdom Viridiplantae; phylum Streptophyta; class Magnoliopsida; order Asparagales; family Orchidaceae; genus Platanthera; species Platanthera guangdongensis. The sequence continues at coordinate 67,183 of JBBWWR010000142.1, forward strand.
ATTACTGTACATATACATTGCTTCGGCTATTATGCTAACTCTTCTTACAGGTTTCCTTTCTGGTACCCACTAGGGGGCTGGGGAGGAGCATAGGATTTACTTGGTCATGATGTGGCTAACGTACTTTGTACGTATCATTTTAGGACATGATGCGCCTACCAATAGAGCTGGAACGAATGGAGGAGCGTAGACGTGCACCCGTTGGAGAGGAGTTCCCTGAGCCCGCTTGGGAGATTTATGAGGACGTGAGGGTACTACTCTGAGAGGATGAGAGCTTTTATCTTTCTATTTTGGACTATTTGTTGGTCATTTTATGATTAGGATATTTAATCCTATTGGACTATGTATACCCCTCCGTGGGTTTTTCTTTCATGATTTATATTTCCCTTCATGTTGTGACACCTGTGATGAATTGTTTTCGCACACATAAATCTTTTATTATCTGTGAATGTTTTATTTTGATGCATAGCCTTACAGGGAGAACGTTCCTCCAATTGGGTCATGGGTCAGGTAAGAGGGTGACACCTCTTCGGACACACTAACCTTTTGGGGGGATGCCCACCCTGGGCATAAGGATCTCCCATGGTTTTTGAAAGGGAGTCCTTACAAGTGGTATCAAAGATAAAAACGTTCCAGATTATAAAAATCATCACAGGCGATCTACCATGCAACGATGGGTAGTTCGCGGACAAACTATGCAATGGAAGCGTGGTAGACCGCAACATAATCATGATGAAAGTCCACACAATCTCAGCAATTACAAGCTGAATGATTCAAGTCTTAAACTTAATACCTAGTCTTCAGTATGAATGGAAGTTTTGACACGTTTATTTTAATAATTTTTAGCAGGAGGTTCGGGAACCCAACCTCAGGGTGAGAGATGGGGACTATTTTGATGACATTGATGAGGAAATGTACAATCCGGACACCCCGGTTGAAGACTGGGCCCCTCCACCGCAAGTTGTACGCCCTGCCCCTGCAGTGCCTGCTCAGCCGACCCAATTCCACCTAATAGAGTTGGGGCAGAAGCTCACCGCATTATTGGACACCTTTAGAGCCTCGCTTCTGCAGCACCAACCAAAACAGGCACATGGCCCTACAGATGCTGAGAGACTAGTGATGTTCAGGAGCTTCCGTTCCCCGTCCTTCAGAGTGACAGAGTCGGCCATCCAGATAGAGGATTGGCTAGATAGGATCAAGGAGTTACTACTAGGAATGCATTGCCCTCCACACGATGTGGTTTCCCTAGCTACCACCCTTCTGGAGGGATACGCGAGGCAATGGTGGAGGTCCACCCTACAGACGACCTACAGGCACCGCCGCCTAGCTGACATTTCTTGGAGGTACTTCTCCAATCTAGTGATGGAGCACTTCATTTCTGATGCCGACTGGACAGAGCTTCAAGTGCATTTTCTTCACTTTCGGCAGGGAACTATGACATTCACATAGTATCAGCAAGAATTCTCCCACCTCGCTCGGTATGCGGGAATCATAGCCACTATGGACAGAGATCAGGCCAAGAGGTTCTTTCACGGCCTTAATGATTCTATCTGACAATCATTGATGACTGCATCACATGCTCCCTTTGAGGTTATTGTCCACCTTGTCAAGACAATGGAGGCAGATATTAAAACCACTCGGGAGAGGAACAAGCTAAAGAGGCTAGCAGAGACACCCCAGGGACAAAACCAGAGAGACCAGAGGAGTCAGGAACGTGGACGTGGAAATGACAGGGCGGACTATAGGAACTATGACCGAGGAGACCGCCACCAGCCGCGTCAGGACCACATCGAAGGATCACACCTCCACCTCTTCCATCTCAGCACCAAGCCATTCCTGCACCAGCATATGCGACTGAGCAGCGGCCTTTCGAGAGACGTTGCTATTACTGCAATGAAGTGGGGCACTTACGACCTCGGTGCCCACTACTAGCTCCTAGAGGGGGACACCAGGAGTTTCAGCGAGTTGGAGGTTGTGGTCGGGGTAATACTGGGAGAGGATAACAACGACCTCCCCCACAAGCCTACGCATTGGACTTAGAGAGGGCACGCACGACTGCTGACGTGGTGAATGGTACGTGAATTTATTTTACGCACCTTTATTGTGATATCTGCTTGGTTATGCTTATTTACATCATTGTTTAAAAAAATCAATTATAACCATAGGGATTCTATGGATCAATGATCGAGCAGCTCGAGCTCTCTTCGACACAGGTCCCACTCGTTCTTTCGTGTCCCATGACTTCATACATCGAGAGTCGGGAGTGGTTTACCTCCCGGGAACCCCGCTACGTGTGCGACTCCGTGATGGCTCTGAAATGACGTCTTCAAACCTTTACAAATTTAAAGTCAAGATCGGTGATCAGGAGATGGAGGAAGAAGCGGCGGTACTACAACTTTCAGGTTTTGACTTGATATTGGGAATGGATTGGCTCGCGGAACATGCGGCCCAGATCGATTGCCAGAATAGGAAGGTGTCTCTCCAGGTGCCGACGGGAGGAACAATCACTTATCAAGGTATATCCTCTATTTCCCTCCTATCGCTAAATTCCATATAAGCAACAAAGACTGCTATAAGTGGTGAAGAGGTGTTCACCGTCTACTTCGAGATGACGGGGCAAACATTAGAATTGACCGATGTTAAAGTGGTGAAGGACTATCCAGATGTCTTCCCGGAGAAGCTCCTAGGTTTACCCCCCACACTGAGAGGTGGATTTTCAGATTCACCTTGTACCTGGAGCTCTCCCCGTCTCGAGATCTCCCTACCGGATGGCACCAAAGGAGATAGCATAATTCAGAGTGCAGCTTCAGGAATTGGTGCATTCGGGATTCGTCCGGCCAAGCTCTTATCCCTGGGGAGTACCTGTGCACTTTGTGAAGAAGAAGGATGGATCCCTTCGGATCTGCATCGACTATCGAGAGTTGATCCGGCTGACTGTGAAGAACACTTACCCCCTTCCAATAATAGAGGAACTGTTCGATCAGTTAAACGGAGCTCGGTGTTTCTCTAAACGCAACCTCCGATCAGGATACTATCAGCTCAGGATTGAGGACAGCAACATTGAGAAGACTGCATTCAGCTCTCGTTATGGGCAATACGAATTCACAGTGATGTCATTCGTGTTGAAGCCAAAATCTTACTTTGACAAAAGTTCGAAAAATAGGGGCGTAGCCAACACCTACTCGTCCCAAGCTCCGACCTTCGACCGGTCATGAAGGACTAGAAACTGACCCAAAGCCTCAGCAGGGAGGTCCCACCGCTTACCCGGAAGAACTCTGAGAGCTTCCCCTCCAAAGTCAAAAGTTGGGCTTGGAGCTCCTCAGAAAGCACAGAAAAATCCTCTTAAGTCCCGGGCCAAAATCTGTGTGCTACTGAAGAACCCCTATGGGCCTATTTATAGTTTTCTGAATTTGAACAGCCAATATCCATACTGATCTGATCTGAAATTACCAGAGTACCCCTGGTTGGGTCTGCCAAAAGCTGAACTCCGTTGTTCTAAGGAGTTATATGCAAACCACCAAGGGTAAAAGGGTAAAATTACCCGGGTTAGAAGAGTAAAATCCCCCTTGGGTAGAGAAATATGAAAACGACCCCTTTTTTGTGTGGCGAGTGGGGGGACACCTGGCGGCGAGACGAGCCCTCTTGGTCGTCTCGCAAGCATCCTTCGCCACGAGGCCGTCTCGCCTATAAGGCCTACTCGCATCCCTAAAAGGGGGCGTCTCGCCCATTGTGGAGACCACCCGTCTCGCCTCCTGCGAGTGGGCCACATGGTCCCACTCGCCTATTTGCTCCTCCCGCCTGTTTCTTCTGTTCGCGTCTTTAGGGTCCATCGCGAGCCCGAGGTTGTACACAATCCCTGCTCTTTTCGAGATTATTTTAAGCTCGGAAAGAACATCCAACCAAGGTTCGTTATTAAAACGTATTTATGGACGCATTTATGAGAGAATCTTTTATGAGGCCCTCCTCCAAAACCTATAAATATGGTATTCCTATCCCGAATAGAGGCTGCCCCTTCACACACTTCCCCCTTCCTTGTGGTAAACTGTTCATTATGTCTCACAGCCAAAGCTTTCGCGACCGCCTCGCAATGGTGCGCCGGCAAAACAAGGCTGTCATGGCCGCTTTTACTTCAACTTTAGTTCACCCCCTGCCCTCTGTACCGCCCTCTCCGTCTCGCCTGAAGAGGGTAAAAACTGGCCCCTCCTCCTCTTCTGCCGAGAAGCCATCTCGCGCAGTTCCAGAGACCTGTCTTACTCCTCCAGGATCGCCCAGGGAGAAGGAGGTGAGCTCTTGCTTCTTTATTACTCCTTCAACACCTGTGTCTGTCCTCTTTTAATCATTTGTTTCTTCAGGGAGCCCTTGCAGCTCTACAACAAGAAAGTCCGCGAGACGACTCTGCTGCCCGCCGCGAATAATCCAACTCGCAGCCACCTTCTACTCCTCCAACTACTCCTCCCAGCTAGAGGAGGAACGATCCTTACCAGGCTGCCGTGACCACCCGTCCCCCTGGTAAGGAACCTTCCCTCTCGCTTCTCTGTCCCACTCGCTAATCCCACACCCTCCTACGGGAGCCTCTCTCACCATATCCTTCTACTCCTTCCACAGGCGCCCAAACTGACTCGCCTGGTGAGGAACACCTTGGACGACCTGCCGTCTCGCCTCTTCCTCCTCTTGACGGAATTGAAGATTTCCTTGGTGACCTTGCGAACCCGGTGGAAATGAGGCGCAAGACTGTCGAGTTGTTCCAAAAACATGCGCGCATCATCCACTCGCTGGCGCTGGATAAGCAGGCGGCGGATAGGCGCATCGAATGGCTGGAGAACGAGTACGCTCGCCTATCTTCTGAAGTTGGTGTCGAGATAGGTGGTGATGGGACCGACCCCCAGGCCATCATCAACGAGGTCGATATGCAGCTTCGTCTCGCTCACCGTGGCCTTGACGTCGTTCGCGCCTTCCACTCGCCGAATAAGCCCCCTGCACGGGAGCTCTCGGTGGTCGCTGGGAATGGTTCAAATATTAAAGGTCGTCCATCTCGCGCTTTCTTTATTTTGTATTTGAATGTAATAATTAAATAATGCTTTGTGTTGCCGCCTCGCCGGCCTTGTCAGAGTACTTGGAGCCCGTCATATGCTGGATGGTGTCTTTGAACATTTATTACTGTTGTTTTTAATTTTATTTTCTTTAATCTCTTTTAATCACTGTCCCGTGATTGCGACTGACTGCGCAAATCGAGGTTTTTTAGGAGAGAGAGAGAGAAACGCCGGCCGACTCTTCCCCTCCCTCTGTACCTTTTCCCGCCCACTAATCATTTCACCATATTTGCTATAAATATCCCGGCCCTGGGCTAGATGGATATCCGCGCCTCTTTACCCCTGTCGTGTCCAATTTCTTGTCCCTTTGTTTCCTTCGTCTCGCCGACCCTTCTCACCCTTTCCTCTTTCGGTCATCTTGTCAATCCTCTCTCCTACTTCTCCCTTTCTTTCGCCGTCTCGCCTACCATCGTCTCGCCAAAAATGGGTAAGAAAAGAGTTGAGGAAGGCGAGGGGCGCAACCGCTGCGGGAAATGGTTCACAGACCACGACTTCCCGCTCGGCCGGCTTTCTGAGGAAGATTACCGCGGCTTTGTCCACGAGTACCTGGGGGAGGGGATCGACTCGCGTCCCCCCAAGTTTGGCGAGTCCATCAACACATATACCCGGGAGAGCTTGTCTTCCCCATCTCGCACTTTGAGGCGGGATTGAGGCTGCCTCTATGGCCTGAGATGAAGCAGGTATTCAAGTACTTTGGCGTCGTCCCGGCGCAGTTCAACCCGAACGCCATTTCGGTGTTGGTCGCCTTTTCCTGCTACATGCGCTGGGAGCGCATTGAGTTCAGCTTGACGGTCTTCCGCAAGCTCTTCATTTATCACGCCGATGCCGACGGCGTCTCGTACTTCACCGGGCAAGGGCTCAAGGTGTGCGAGATGCCGAAAAAAAATCACCATTGGCTTACGAGGTTCTGAAAGATATTGTACCTAATCACCTAGAGGGGGGTGAATAGGTGACTTAAATCTTTTTGACTTTTTAGGCAGAATTCAGATTTTATCACAGAGTTATAATTACTTTAACACAGCAATCAATCAGCAATCACAGCAATCAATCAAGCACACAGTGAACACACCAATTTATAGTGGTTCCCCAAGGATTGGGTACATCCACTTTCCCCCTTCGCCTATCTAGCAGTGTACTAGATTCGGCCAAACTCCTCCACTATCTCAGATCCTCAGATCTTACACTCAGAACCCCAAAACAGGTTCCTACAGCTCAGGCCCAAGGCCCTACAACTCAGTCTTCTTCAAAGACCTACACTCAGCTTCTTCACAAAGCCTACACTCAGCCACAACTGGCCTACACTCAGCCACAACAGGCCTACACTCAGAGATACAGATCTCCTACACTCAGGCACACAGGCCCTACACTCAGCCTTTATAATTATAGGCTTACAACTCAGATCCCTAAGGATCCTACAAGAAATTAGAATACAAAGTTTATACCTACAACTCAAAGAAGAGAGAGAAGAGTTGATAGGTTCTTGATGAGTTCTTGGAAGAACTCAGCTGAGATCAATCTCACTTGGCTTTTCTTCAAAGCTTCTTGAATGTAGAACACAATAGGATTGATCTCCTCTGTAGCTGATCCTTGATCTCTGCAGCTTAAGATTCAGAACAAAGTCTGAACCCTTCTTCTCAGCCTGGTTCCAACGGCTGTCTTCTTGGATGGAGCTCTCTCTCTCCAACTTCTTAGATCTTCACTTGATTCTTCAAGGAATAGCTAGATCTTCTTCTGTGTTTCTCTTTTTTGACTGATCATCTGTTTCTGTAGACAGTATAAGCCTATTTATAGGCCTTATTCATGGTAACCGGCTGGTCCGGTTCCTAACTGATTTCTGACAACTCTGACAGGTGCAGTAGACCGGCTGGAATGGCAGCTGTCAAGTCATCCAGTCAGTTCTTGAAAAATCTGTAACTGTCTGAAAGTGTCGAGACTGTCTGTCTTTAAGTGTCGACACTTATAGACTAAGTGTCGGCACAAGTAGACTAAGTGTCGACACTACCCTTCAAGGTGTCGACACAACTCCTTGTGTTGTAGAAATCACTTCTCGACACAGCTTCTTCATCTTGTGTCGACACCGATATTGTGTGTCGACACAACTCCTTGTTTTTCAGTACTTTGTTGAATTCTTGTAAGTATCGACACAACACCTTTGTGTCGACACATCTTCATGTGTTGAACTTGTTCAGTGTCGACACATCTTCTTGGTGTCGACACAAGCCTTCTGTGGTTATACTTGCTGAGTGTCGACACTGCTACTTGTGTCGACACTTGTACTTAGTCTTCATCGACATTTGCTGAGTGTCGACACAGCTCCTTGTGTCGACACATTCTTCTTCTGTTGAGACTTTGACTGAGTGTCGACACATCTCCTTTGTATCGACACTTGTATTTAGAATTTTCTTGAACTTTGCTGAGTGTCGACACATCATCCTAGTGTCGACACTTTCTTCATGTGTTGAGTCTTCAGCTGAGTGTCGACACATTGTTCATTGTGTCGACACTTTCTTCAAGTTTTGAGTCTTCTGTTGAGTGTCGACACTTGTACTTAGACTCTGCTGACTTTTGCTGAGTGTCGACACTGCCTCTAAGTGTCGACACTTTCTGATGTAGACACAGATCCTCTGGGTGTCGACACTGCTGCTAAGTGTCGACACAGCTTCACTGGCCTTTTCTTCATTGAGTGTCGACACAGCTCCTTGTGTCGACACTTCCTGTCTGGTGTCGACAACATCCCTGGTGTCGAATCAATTACTCCAAGTGTCGACACTGCTTGCCTGGGTGTCGACACAAGTCTTCTTAAGTGTCGACACTTTGCTCCTGGGTGTCGACACATGGACTTAGAAACTTTTCAGCTTTTCCCTGCAAATACTTAACCTGCACAAGGCAACTCAAAATACATCAAATACATTTTGATGTATATCATTGAGTAGGGTGAGGCTTCTTCAAATCAGGTACATTTAAACCAATGTACCCAACAATCTCCCCCTATTTGGAGAAGTCATAACCCTTAGTCAATGATATACACCAGTCATAATAAAATTACAGAATGATGTAAAACAGGATTATGCAATCAGGGAAAACATAAACATGTATTAAACAAACATGTATACATAGATATCATCTCAAAACAATTATGAAATAGATTTATAACACATCATATTGTTCCAACAACATTATCATATTCATTATACAAAAGTTTACAGAATGTTTTAAAACAAAAGATTACAACTGTAAACTAAGGATAAGTTCTATTCTATTTCTGCTCAGCATCCTTGATTACTATTCCCTTTCCAGACTGTATCTTGGCTTGCATAGGGGCTTCAGCATCTTCAGTTTCAGCAGGCTTTTTCCCTTTCAGCTCCTTCTTCTTTAGCTCTTCAGCTTTAATCTTCTGCCTCTCAAAGTAATGATAAGGCTTGGGAAAGTACTTGCTAGGCTCCTGGGCAGTAGGAGGTAGCTTTCCCATCTTTGCCTTTCTTCTATATTGCACTATGGCTTCTTGCCTAGTCTCATGCTTTCTCCATTCTAGTTCAGAAAACCATTTGTTTCTATCTTGAATATTATCTTTGGCAGTCTTCCACGCAGTTAAGATAATATTTCTTGAAGTGGGGCTCCACTGCTCAAAGTCAGGCCTTTGTTCAGCTTGCTCTCTGAACCTTTTCTTAGACAGTCTGGCTTCTTGTTCTTTCAGTAAAGCTTCTTGCATAGCCTCAGATACTGGCTGAACCACCTTCTCTATGATGACATTTTGCTGTCCCTCAGGTGGGCTATACATTGATTGTATATCAGCTTGTACCATATCAAAATCTGGAGGAGAGTAGATTACTTGAGCCACTTCGGGTTTCTCCTGTAACACCCCAGTTTTGCAAGAGGTTCAGTCTGCAGCTCTGAAAAATTTTTGGGTTTCTGGCAGGAGGCACACGGCCTGCGACACGGGCGTGTCGCAGGGCGTGTCGAGGCCGTGTCGACACTCGGCCCAAGTGTCGACACTTTTGCTCGACAAAGTGTCGAGAGTGAGGCACACGGCCTGCGACACGGGCGTGTCGCAGGGCGTGTCGAGGCCGTGTCGACACTCGGCCAAAGTGTCGACACTTTCGCTCGACAAAGTGTCGAGAGTGGGGCACACGGCCTGCGACACGGGCGTATCGCAGGGCGTGTCGAGGCCGTGTCGACACTCGACCCAAGTGTCGACACTTTCGCTCGACAAGGTGTCGAGACTGGGGCACACGGCCTGTGACACGGGCGTGTCACAGGGCGTGTCCCGCTTGGTCGACGATCTTCGCTCGACGTTTTTCCGCGGTGTCGACACAAAGCCTGTCGACGGGTGTCGAGACTTGGCACACGGCTTGGGACACGGGCGTGTCCCAGGCCGTGTCACCTCTCGGGTTGGTGTTGGGGCCGTGTCGTTGGAGACACACGGCAGGCCACACGGCCGTGTCACTGGGGACGCGGGCGTGTCGGATGGAACACGGGCGTGTCGGATGCCCGTGTGCGATTCCAGGCGCGTCGATTTGAGACGGCGAATGAGGCACACGGCCCTGGACACGGGCGTGTGCCAGGCCGTGTTCGGCCCAGGTCTTCTATTTTCCAGGCGAATCGCGGCCATTCTTTTTCTGGTTTTAGGATCTAACGGTTCAGGCCATCTCCTGGGGAGTTAAGACCGAATTCAGGGTTGGAAACCCTCATTGTTTTCCAAGTTGTCTCTTTCTAAGATCTTGAGAAAAGCTAGAGCAAGGAGGAAGAAGAAGAAGGTCTTGGGCTGTAGGAAGGGTTTCGGTGCTCCAAATCGCGAGCCGAGTCCGGATCCGTGAAGCTTAGACCGCTGCGAAGATTTCCAACCGGCCATTTTTTCCATGGCAAGGAAGAGGAGTCGGAAGGTAACGACATCTCTCCTCTCGGTCTTTAGGATGCATGTATTAGCATCATTTAGTTTTCTTTCTCCCAAATTTCTGGGCACCGAACTCTCAAATGAGAGGGGTTTTGGTTTGCCAAGTTTCAAGAGGAACTTCCGGGTTGATTGAGTTCGTCCCCGGCATATTTTGCATTAGAGATCCGCTTCGCTAGTGGATTAGGCATGGTGGGTGAAGCCGTGGTCGCGACCGTTAGTCCGGCCCGGTGATGTTGCATACGAACTTAGGGATTCGTAGAGATTTCCGTTGCGGCAAGATGCCGTTTGTGTTGTGGTGGTGATTGTCCCGTTTGCTTGAAAAGGTACGTGTAGTCGAACCCGGACAAGGTTAGCTCCTCGTGGCGGTAGATGGTTTCCTTGAGGGACAAGGTTAGCTCCGTATGAGAATGGAGATGGTTTCCTTGGTGGACAAGATTAGCTCCGCATGAGTTGGAGATGTTTTCCTTGGTGCGCGGGAACGCTGCGGTACAAAGAGGGATTGCGATGTGTTTAGTCTTGGTTGTGTTGTGCCAAGGCGTGGCTATGTCTCCGTGGTTGGCTGGCTATCCCGCGATATGTGCGTCATGTGTGGAGAGTGTCCCGGCGAGACTAGTCCCCTTCTGTGAGACTGACGAGAATGCCAAGCTTGGGGCAAGCCCGGGCAAAGAGGCCATGAGCGGGTGGGGTCCAGCAAGGCTTCTTAGAATCGGTCAGTCTGTGGTTGTTGGAATCCTGACATGAGACGTCAGAGCTTGCAGGCAAGCCCGGGGCTAAGCCCACGAGCGGGTGGGGCCTTGGCAAGACTTCCATGTGGCGGCCAGTGCGCCGTGTGAGGGAGTTGTGTCTCCCTCAATGTTTGCGGCTTTATGCCAATTGGGGAAATGTGAGTACCCAAATGATGTGATGTTGTGCTAGATGCATACGCTGTAGGGTACCTTGGGTGAAGCCCGGGTGTTGCATTCATGTTGCATAGTAGGCCCTTTTCTTTATATGCTCAACCAATAGAGAACATGTTTGATGATTGAGACATCCAAGCCTGTTTTAACGCTTTTCTATTTATAGATGTTTATTTGCATATGAAGTGCTGACTTGCAGGTTGGAGGGTTCCCCGGGGTCCGTTAGGGGCGGCCGGGAGGAGATGTGTTGTTACACAGTTTGAGGTCAGCCTTTGCTGACCCACGTTACTAATAATTTTTACAGGGCAAGGATCGCACGCAGGAGCTAGCACGCCGGCCAAAAAGGCCTAAGCCCCATGAAGTGTTTTTCCCTCTTTTGTAGCACTACAGTTATGATGATGTTGTTTGAGATTATTTTGTCCGGCTTGCATGCCGAGGTAGACTAGGAGTGCTGAGCACATTCATGTTTGATTGTACTATTTTACTTTTGGGCCTTAAGGCCTTAGTTGTACTCTTTTGGTTAGTGGATAACTTCTGGTTGTGCTTGGTTTTCCGCTGTGTTGTGCAAGTGTTTTGAGTTTGGGTAGCTATATCAACTTATAATACTAAAGCTGTGGCGTTCGTATGTTGTGGGGCCCCGGCCGGACCCATATTATACGTCCACTACAGTGGAGGTGTTACAATTTGGTATCAGAGGGAGGTTAGATTCAAGGTCAGTGCGTAGAGAAGTTATCCACATAAGAGTAACGCGGGACCGTGAGTGTCCGTATGTTTTAGTCTTGAGATTGGAGACTAATCCCTTATTTCTTGTCTTCCTGAAGAGTGCAAGCAACGAGGCGGGCACTTCAAGAGCAAGGGATGATCTCTCGGCGAGCAGTGCTACTGCTCCCGGCCTTTTGGGCACGGGTGTAGACCCGGCCGACTTCTGCCGTATGCTTGCAGAAGCGATGGTGGCGGCTCAAGCTGCAGCAGCGGCTCAGGTGGCAACCCCTGCCACACCAGATACGGCAACGGCCGTGCCAGGAGGAGAAGCTAGGCGAGTGGAGACTTTGGCGGAGAGGGTAGTTGTCGGACATGGAGATCGGCACATGAAGTACTTCCTGAGTTTCCATCCCCCGTCTTTCAAGGGTGTTGGAACGCCAACGGATGCGGAGGATTGGTGGGTTCGTATTCAAGAACTACTAAGGGCGGCAGAGACGCCAGAGGAAAAGAAAGCGGAGTATGCGGCGTTCATGTTGGAAGGAGACGCCAAGTTGTGGTGGGTGAGCCATAGCGGCCGCCTGTTCCCGGGACGCACCCCGTTAGTGGAAGAGTTTGGGGACGCTTTTCTTAAGAGGTATATCCCAGTTTCAACACGATTGGCCCTGCAGAGGCAGTTTCTGCATCTAATGCAGCGAGACAAGACAGTGGATGAGTACGTGCAAGAGTTCACCCGATTGGGTCGTTATGCGGGAACGACAATGGCGGATGATGTAGAGAGAGATAACCTCTTCTACCAAGGGTTGAGGGAAAATCTGAGACAACCCCTCATCTCCATGAAGAGGGCGGGATTTAATGAGCTAGTTGAAGCCGCCAGGAGTTTGGAGAATGATTTGGAGCGAACCCAACGCCGTAAGGGTTTTACTCCCAAGCAAGGGGAAGGGAAGCCTTCCCAATCTCATGGAAAGTCTGATGGGAGTAGGTGGAGGAAGAAGCCTTACACTTCCAGATCTGGTGAGAGGAGCAACTGGACGCCTGGGGGTTCCCACTCTAGGGGACCGCCGACGTGCTACAACTGCGGGAAGGTTGGGCACATAGCCCGTGCTTGTCAGCAAGGGGGAGCGGGGCAAGAGTCAAAGCAGGAGCAGTCTGTGCGCTCGGGCCCCAGTGCTGCAGAGAAAGGAAAGATGGCGGAGTCGAGCGCTTCTCGGTTCCAACCGGTGCAACCAAGGGCTTACAACCTTGGACAGCAAGAAGCGATCCGCCAAACTGATGTGGTGACAGGTATGAAGAGAATTTAAGTTTAAATTTTGTGTTTCATCCTTTTAGACTTTTGTGTAATGTCTATGTTATAGGCTTCGTGTTAGTTTCCGGATACCCCGCTAGGGTATTGTTTGATACGGGAGCATCGCACTCCTTTATTGCGGAGAGCTTCATCCGGAGAATGGGAGTTGAGTCTTTCTCGTCGGGAGCAGAGCTGAAAGTGCGCATGCCCAATGGGTCATCTATGACCACCGGGGCTAAAGGGCACATTTGTTGGGAGCTAGACGGAGTTGTCTTCGCTCTAGAAGCGGCAGTGTTACCATTAGTAGAGTTCGATGTCATTTTGGGCATGGACTGGCTTGCAGAGCAGCGCGCCAGCATTGATTGTTTATCCAAGGTAGTGACTCTAAGGAGTAAGGGGCAAGCGGAAGTCAAATTTGAGGGCCTTTGTGGAGTGGCCTGTTCCCTAATTTCGGCCATGCAGTTGGTGCGGGCAGTTAACCAGGGTGGTGTAGCGCTTGTAGCGTTATTGGAGGTTCGTCTCTCCCAACTGTCTATTGAGGAAGTGCCTGTGGTGGCAGAGTTCAAGGATGTGTTTCCGGATGAACTTCCTGGAGCGCCTCCTCGGCGGGAGATCGACTTCTCGATCGAGTTAGTGTCGGAGGCTAGACCGGTGTCACGTCCTCCATTTAGGATGGCACCAAAGGAGTTGGCGGAACTTAAGGTACAGTTACAGGAACTGTTGGAGCAAGGGTATATTAGACCCAGTTCTTCACCGTGGAGCGCACCGGTGTTGTTTGTAAAGAAGAAAGACGGTAGCATGCGCCTGTGCATAGACTACCGAGAGCTCAATAAGTTGACCGTCAAGAATAAGTATCCGATCCCTCGGATAGACGATTTGTTTGACCAATTGGTGGGGTCAGTGGTATATTCGAAGTTGGACTTGAAGTCGGGATACTATCAGCTACGAATTCGTGATGAGGACATACCCAAAACTGCCTTTGGGACAAGGTATGGGCACTTCGAGTTCACGGTGATGCCATTCGGGCTGACGAACGCACCATCTGTGTTCATGGACCTTATGAATCGGGTATTCCGGGAATACTTGGATTCTTTTGTGGTTGTTTTCATTGATGACATTTTGGTGTATTCCAAATCTCAAGTGGAGCATGAGACCCACTTGAGAATGGTTTTGCAAGTGTTGAGGGAGAATGCGTTGTATGCAAAATTCTCCAAATGCGAGTTCTGGTTGGAGAAGGTGGCATTTTTGGGCCACGTGATTAGTGGTGATGGGGTGGCAGTGGATCCAGCGAAAGTGGAGGCCATCAAAGATTGGCCGGTGTTGAGGACCGTGGCGGAAGTCCGAAGTTTTTTTGGACTAGCCGGGTATTATAGGAGATTCGTGGAGAATTTCTCGAAGATAGCTCTACCCCTCACCTCTCTCACTCGCAAAGACCATAAATTTGTGTGGACCCAAGAGTGCAGTCAAGAATTTGAGGCCCTGAAGGAGAGGCTTATGATGGCTCCGATCATGAGTTTACCGCAAGGGACCGATGGATTTCAAATTTTCAGTGACGCATTGGGATGCGGCTTGGGTTGCGTGTTAGTGCAGCATGGCAAGGTGATAGCTTTTGGGTCTAGACAGCTGAAACCTCATGAGAGGAATTACCCCGTCCATGATTTGGAGTTGGCGGCGGTAATCTTCGCACTGAAAATTTGGCGGCATTATGTTTATGGCGCAAGAGTGGAGATCTTCACGGACCATAAAAGCCTGAAGTATCTCTTGGATCAAAAGGACTTGAACATGCGGCAACGCAGATGGGTTGAGTTTCTTGGAGACTACGAAGTGGCGATTCAGTACACGCCAGGTAAAGCCAATGTGGTGGCGGATGCGTTGAGTAAAAAGTACTCGGGGCAAGGAAATTGGATCGAAGCTCATGATGAGCGGTTGGCACGGGAATGGGAGTCCCTTGGATTGGAATGTGTTGCGAGAGGCGAGTCCAGCGTGGCTCGGTTGAACTGGATTGAAGTGCAAAATGACTTGTCCGATCGTATTCGGGAAGCGACTCGATTAGATGTGGAGTTTCAACCTTTTGTGTTGGAGGCTCAAACGGGCGAGAGCAGCACCTGGGAGATGATCGGGGGAATCTTGAGAAAGGATGGAAGGGTTTGTGTACCGCAGTTTGGCAATCTCCGTGAGGAGTTGATGTTTGAGGCTCACTTCTCAAAGTACTCCATTCACCCGGGCAGTACAAAGATGTACTTGGATATGAAGAAATCCTTTTGGTGGCCGGGGTTGAAGCGAGATGTAGCTTTGTATGTGAGTCGTTGCCAAACATGTGCCTTGGTGAAGGCCGAATGTCAGAAACCGGCCGGGTTCCTGAAGCCCCTTCCAATTCCTGAATGGAAATTTGAGGACATCTCCATGGACTTTGTGCATGGGTTGCCTAGATCGCAGCATGGGAATGATGCTATTTGGGTGATCGTGGATCGCCTAACCAAGGTGGCTCACTTCATCCCAAATCGGAAAGAGGACAGCGTGGAGAAGCTGGTGGAGTTGTATGTTCGCAACATTGTGCGACTGCACGGAATTCCTAAGAGCATAGTCAGTGATCGAGATGGACGGTTTACGTCCAAGGACTGAAGATTGGTTCAAAAGAACTTGGGCACGAAGCTAAAGTTTAGTACGGCGTTCCATCCTCAAACTGATGGGCAAACGGAGAGAACGAACCGTACTATGGAGGACATGTTGAGGATGTGCGTTCTTGATTTTGGCAAGAGGTGGGAGGATCACCTCTTCATGGTAGAATTTGCGTACAACAACAGTTTTCAAGCTAGTATAAAAATGGCGCCATACGAAGCTTTGTATGGGAGGCGGTGTCGAACGCCAATGTCTTGGGCAGAGGCGGGAGACACCAAACTTTTGGGAAAGGGTGCGGTAGGTGACGCTTGTGAGATGGTACGGACCATCCAAGAGCGTATGAAGGTGGCACAAGACAGGCAAGCAAAATATTTTAATGCTCGTCACCGGAAGTTGGAATTTACAGTTGGTGATTGGGTTTATCTGAAGGTCAAGCCGTTCAAAGGCGTCTCGCGGATTCGCCGACTCAAGAAGTTGAGTCCAAGGTTTTTGGGGCCTTTTGAAATTGTTGAGCGGATAGGAGAAGCAGCCTATCGGTTGGCGTTGTCCGCAGATTTGAGTGGATTACATGACGTCTTCCACGTCTCCGTTTTGAGGAAAGCCTTGGTGGAGGCTAGCGTGGTGATTGAGCCGGCATCGGTGCCGATTGAGGAAGACTTGAGGACGCGAGTCCTTCCAATCGCTATAGAAGATTCAGAGACTCGGCAGTTGCGGAATAAAGAAGTTAAACTTATGAAAGTTCATTGGGACAACTGCGGCCGTGAGGAGTTCTCTTGGGAGCGAGAACAGGCCATGCTAGAAGATTATCCAGAACTTTTCATGTCAGGTACAATTTAAGTTTTGTACCCTTTTGTTTTGTAATTTCGGGACGAAATTCTGTTAAGAGGGGGAGAGTTGTAACACCCCAGTTTTGCAAGAGGTTCAGTCTGCAGCTCTGAAAAATTTTTGGGTTTCTGGCAGGAGGCACACGGCCTGCGACACGGGCGTGTCGCAGGGCGTGTCGAGGCCGTGTCGACACTCGGCCCAAGTGTCGACACTTTCGCTCGACAAAGTGTCGAGAGTGAGGCACACGGCCTGCGACACGGGCGTGTCGCAGGGCGTGTCGAGGCCGTGTCGACACTCGGCCCAAGTGTCGACACTTTCGCTCGACAAAGTGTCGAGAGTGGGGCACACGGCCTGCGACACGGGCGTGTCGCAGGGCGTGTCGAGGTCGTGTCGACACTCGACCCAAGTGTCGACACTTTCGCTCGACAAGGTGTCGAGACTGGGGCACACGGCCTGTGACACGGGCGTGTCACAGGGCATGTCCCGCTTGGTCGACGATCTTCGCTCGACATTTTTCCGCGGTGTCGACACAAAGCCTGTCGACGGGTGTCGAGACTTGGCACACGGCTTGGGACACGGGCGTGTCCCAGGCCGTGTCACCTCTCGGGTTGGTGTTGGGGCCGTGTCGTTGGAGACACACGGCAGGCCACACGGCCGTGTCACTGGGGACACGGGCGTGTCGGATGGAACACGGGCGTGTCGGATGCCCGTGTGCGATTCCAGGCGCGTCGATTTGAGACGGCGAATGAGGCACACGGCCCTGGACACGGGCGTGTGCCAGGCCGTGTTCGGCCCAGGTCTTCTATTTTCCAGGCGAATCGCGGCCATTCTTTTTCTGGTTTTAGGATCTAACGGTTCAGGCCATCTCCTGGGGAGTTAAGACCGAATTCAGGGTTGGAAACCCTCATTGTTTTCCAAGTTGTCTCTTTCTAAGATCTTGAGAAAAGCTAGAGCAAGGAGGAAGAAGAAGAAGGTCTTGGGCTGTAGGAAGGGTTTCGGTGCTCCAAATCGCGAGCCGAGTCCGGATCCGTGAAGCTTAGACCGCTGCGAAGATTTCCAACCGGCCATTTTTGCCATGGCAAGGAAGAGGAGTCGGAAGGTAACGACATCTCTCCTCTCGGTCTTTAGGATGCATGTATTAGCATCATTTAGTTTTCTTTCTCCCAAATTTCTGGGCACCGAACTCTCAAATGAGAGGGGTTTTGGTTTGCCAAGTTTCAAGAGGAACTTCCGGGTTGATTGAGTCCGTCCCCGACATATTTTGCATTAGAGATCCGCTTCGCTAGTGGATTAGGCATGGTGGGTGAAGCCGTGGTCGCGACCATTAGTCCGGCCCGGTGATGTTGCATACGAACTTAGGGATTCGTAGAGATTTCCGTTGCGGCAAGATGTCGTTTGTGTTGTGGTGGTGATTGTCCCGTTTGCTTGAAAAGGTACGTGTAGTCGAACCCGGACAAGGTTAGCTCCTCGTGGCGGTAGATGGTTTCCTTGAGGGACAAGGTTAGCTCCGTATGAGAATGGAGATGGTTTCCTTGGTGGACAAGGTTAGCTCCGCACGAGTTGGAGATTTTTTCCTTGGTGCGCGGGAACGCTGCGGTACAAAGAGGGATTGTGATGTGTTTAGTCTTGGTTGTGTTGTGCCAAGGCGTGGCTATGTCTCCGTGGTCGGCTGGCTATCCCGCGACATGTGCGTCATGTGTGGAGAGTGTCCCGGCGAGACTAGTCCCCTTCTGTGAGACTGACGAGAATGCCAAGCTTGGGGCAAGCCCGGGCAAAGAGGCCATGAGCGGGTGGGGTCCAGCAAGGCTTCTTAGAATCGGTCAGTCTGTGGTTGTTGGAATCCTGACATGAGACGTCAGAGCTTGCAGGCAAGCCCGGGGCTAAGCCCACGAGCGGGTGGGGCCTTGGCAATACTTCCATATGGCGGCCTGTGCGCCGTGTGAGGGAGTTGTGTCTCCCTCAATGTTTGCGGCTTTATGCCAATTGGGGAAATGTGAGTACCCAAATGATGTGATGTTGTGCTAGATGCATACGCTGTAGGGTACCTTGGGTGAAGCCCGGGTGTTGCATTCATGTTGCATAGTAGGCTCTTTTCTTTATATGCTAACCAATAGAGAACATGTTTGATGATTGAGACATCCAAGCCTGTTTTAACGCTTTTCTATTTATAGATGTTTATTTGCATATGAAGTGCTGACTTGCAGGTTGGAGGGTTCCCCGGGGTCCGTTAGGGGCGGCCGGGAGGAGATGTGTTGTTACACAGTTTGAGGTCAGCCTTTGCTGACCCACGTTACTAATAATTTTTACATGGCAAGGATCGCACGCAGGAGCTAGCACGCCGGCCAAAAAGGCCTAAGCCCCATGAAGTGTTTTTCCCTCTTTTGTAGCACTACAGTTATGATGATGTTGTTTGAGACTATTTTGTCCGGCTTGCATGCCGAGGTAGACTAGGAGTGCTGAGCACATTCATGTTTGATTGTACTATTTTACTTTTGGGCCTTAAGGCCTTAGTTGTACTCTTTTGGTTAGTGGATAACTTCTGGTTGTGCTTGGTTTTCCGCTGTGTTGTGCAAGTGTTTTGAGTTTGGATAGCTATATCAACTTATAATACTAAAGCTGTGGCGTTCGTATGTTGTGGGGCCCCGGCCGGACCCATATTATACGTCCACTACAGGGGAGGTGTTACAGCTCCCCTCCTAGATAAGCAGGATGTATCCCAGATTCTGCTACATTGTCATCATCACATAAAGGAGGATAACCAAGAGTTGCTCTGATAGAATTAGAAATCCACTTTGCATGATCAGAGCTGGCTTTGACTAACACCCTCTCCCCCTTTATGACTTCTCTAACCATGTGATCCCTCAGATCATCCTTTTGAAATCTGATTTGGGCATCCAAATAGTTTACTCCATCTTTAAAGTAAGGTTTCAACCTTTGGAGTTTTTCAGTGATCACTTTCTGAGAGTCTTGTATAGCAGTTGTAACAGCAGTTAAGCTCTCTTGCAAATGCTTATCAAAATCTGCTTTGACTGTGGCACTTTCTACAGACTGTGCAGTGGCTATATTCTTTATCTCAGTTACAATGGCATTGTGAGATGCTGTCAAGTTATCATTCATTCTGATTTGATTTTCCAGTACATAGCCTTGCTTTACTTCAAGTTCATCCACTTGAGCTTTTATCTTCTCCTGATGTGTTGCTAGATAGACTACTGCATTCCCTCCCTTGTGGAAGCAGTCAGTCATCTCCTTCTTATTTAGATTTATCTCAAATCTTATGGACTTAATGTCCTGGGCCAGATCAAGCTGTAGAGATTTTTGCCCTTCATCCACATACTTTTCAATTGCTTGCCTGTGCTCATCAAGTTTTATTTGCATAGCAATCATGAGAGAATTATAATCTACAGATGGTGCTGGCTGTGATATAGGTTGTGGTGCTATAGTTTGTAAAGCCTTCTTATAAGTCTGGCTCCTTCTTTTAAATACTTGAAATTTCTTTTTCTTTGCTCTAGCAGCCTCCTCATCTTCAGAGGCTGATGTGCTTGCTATATCTACCCTCTCCTTAGGTAGCTCCTCAACTTCCTTAGGCTTCTCAGGCTCTGTCCTTGTGGTTTCTTCTAGAATTTCCACTTGCTCCCCCTCAACTTGAACATTCTCCCCCTCAGCAGCAGCACTTTCCTTCTCAAAGTCTGTCTGATCCAGATTAAGGAAGAGATCTTTCATAGTAAATTCTTGTTGAGGAAGTGATGGAGATTCTCTTATCTCATCAGTTACTTGATGTGGTTCCACTTGAACTTCAATAGATGTGTCATCCATGACAACATCTGTGGGTAGACTATCAATCTGTGGTTGCTGAGTAACATGATTTAATGAATCAGACAAATCAGTATCCTCTATAGGAAAATCTAATGCATTAATCTCAGTGATTACCTCAAGAATAGTGTTTGTAGCTTGTTCACATTCCAGTGGAGTTGGCTCTTCCACTACTAGGGGCTCCCCCTGGATAGAATCCTGGTGTATGGGGCTAGCTTGAGGTAACTCCCCCTGCCTCTCTGCAACCTCTTGTGGAGCTGGAGACTTCCCAGTATCTCCAGGTTCTTGTTCATCATCTGGTGTAAAGACAACTTGCTCCTCAGAGCTGCTAGATGAATCTTGAGCCACAGGGGCTATCTTCTTCTTCTTCTTTAGGGGTGTTACTTTCTCAGGAGTAGGCATCTCCTTAGTTAAAACTCTGTCCCACCTAGAGAATATCCTTATGTCCATCTTCCTCATATGGTTGATTTTAGTGCCAGCAACTTGACTCATTACTTCTGGTATACTACCAGTCAAGTAAAGACTGAGAATTCTACCCAAATTGGGTTTCTTCATGCTCTCCTTAATCTTCTCAAATAATACTGCAGACCAATCAGTAGTTAGTTGAAAGATTATCCTTGTCATGATGCTGAACATATAAGCTGAAATCCTGTCATGTCCTCCAGACTTGCACAGGATAACTTTGCGAACAATTTCTGAGAGAAATTTCCCCTGGCTGTTCATACCTTTCCGATTGAATACAGATCCAATTTTCAGCTTGGAATCTAGACCACACCAAGTTAATGCTTCTCTGGTCTTAGAAGCAGTAACTTCATCCTCTTCTTTTGTCCTTGGTAGATTCAGGACCTTTTTCAAACTTTTTTGGTGAGACCTTCACCTTTTCTCCATGTACCCTAGACTTGATCTTGAATCCAGAGTCATCTAGAGTTGCTCCATTTAGAAATTACAATACTTCTTTCTTCCAGATCTTAGTCGGCTCTGAAATAAGAAAATCTAACACTGAGTTTGCGACTAGGGTTATCACATCCTTGATGTCCGATTCAGCGTCATCAAATGCATGCCGCACTAATTCATAGCCTTCATTCACGTTCTCCTCAAGCTTGGGCGCCATTAGGGTTTGAAGAATTTGAATTGAGAGAAGAGAAGTATCGACACACAAGTTTGGTCTCGAAACTGTGGTGAGCGTGTCGACAGACAATGTTGAAACCCTATTTATACATTTCTGGATTGAAGATGAAAAGGCGGGTTAACTAACTCAAATTGTGTCGACACTGTTGATAAGTGTCGACACTGACTTATAATGTCTCGACACCTATGTGTCGACACAAGTTTAGTCAACAGAATATATGTGTCGACACTTGTTTATGTGTCGACACCACTTAGCTCGACACTTAGTCGAGATATTACTTCACTAATTCTGAGTAAAGCCTAAGTGTCGACACCACCTTGGATGTGTCGACACCTACCTATCATGTGTCGACACCTACCTATCATGTGTCGACACGAATTCTCTGAAGTGTCGACACCAACTTCCTAGATGTGTCGACACCATTTCTCTGAAGTGTCGACACCATTTCTCAGTCTCGACACAGACAACTCTGTGTGTCGACACTATTTTACTTAGCCATTTCTGTAAACTTATTCTAAGTTTATCATACCTAGTTCAATTTTAAACCTATTGAACTTAGTTTCTTCTAAAGGCTTAGTATACATATCAGCTAGTTGATTATCAGTATTTACATACTCCAGTGAAATATCTTCTTTTTCTACATGTTCCCTAAGAAAATGATATTTTATCTCAATATGTTTAGTTCTACTATGGGAAACAGGATTGTTTGCAATAGATATAGCACTTGTAGAATCACAAAATAGTGGTGTTCTACTTACCTGAATTTCATAGTCCTCAAGCTGATGTTGTATCCATAGAAGTTGAGCACAGTAACTTCCTGCAGCCACATATTCTGATTCTGTAGTGGAGATAGCCACACTTGTTTGCTTCTTGCTACTCCATGAAATCAGTCTTCCACCTAGGAATTGACAGGTACCAGTTGTACTTTTCCTATCTTCCTTGCAGCCTGCAAAATCTGCATCTGAATAACCTGTCAGTTCAAAGTCCCTATTCCTAGGGTACCAAAAGCCTAGATAAGGAGTGCCCTTTAGATATCTCAGTATCCTTTTGACTGCTGTCAAATGAGACTCTTTAGGGTAGGCTTGGTACCTAGCACAGATACATGTAGCATACATGATATGTGGTCTACTTGTAGTCAAATAGAGTAGGGAGCCAACTATCCCTCTATACAAAGTCTCATCTACAGGTTTCCCTGCATCATCTTTGCTAAGAGACATACTTGACCCCATAGGAGTCTTCATGGTACTGGATGAATCCATACCATACTTCCTTATGAGTTCTAGGGTGAACTTAGAATGGCATATGGATAATTCATTCTCAGTCTGTCTAACTTGGAGACCCAAGAAGAACTTAAGTTCCCCCATACTACTCATCTCAAATTGTCCTTGCATTAGTTTTGCAAACTTTTTGCAAAGACTACTTTCAGTAGACCCAAATATTATGTCATCTACATATATTTGGACTAGTATGATATTGCCTCTGGATTCCCTAAGGAATAGAGTCTTGTCTATTTTCCCCCTTGTGAATTTATTCTCAATGAGGAAACTAGACAGGGTTTCATACCAAGCCCTAGGGGCTTGTTTTAACCCATACAAAGCTTTCCTAAGTCTATAGACATAATTAGGTTGAGTTGAATCAACAAAACCTGATGGTTGTTCCACATAGACTTCTTCCTTTAGATTACCATTCAGAAAGGCTGACTTTACATCCATTTGGTAAACTTTAAATCCTTGATAGGTTGCATAGGCCAGGAACATCCTTATGGCTTCCAGTCTGGCTACTGGAGCAAAGGTTTGATCAAAGTCAATACCTTCTTCCTGCCTATATCCTTTAGCAACCAATCTTGCTTTGTTCTTAACAATTACTCCATGTTCATCCATCTTGTTCCTAAAGATCCACTTGGTCCCAATTATGTTGTGGTCTTTTGGTTTAGGAACAAGATCTCAGACTTTGCACCTCTTGAACTGATTCAGCTCTTCTTGCATTGCCTCAATCCAATGAGGGTCTAGGATGGCTTCTTCAAACTTCTTTGGCTCTACTTGGGATAGAAAACTGGAGTAGAGTGCTGCACTCAGATTTCTGCTCCTTGTTTGTACCCCATGTCTTAGATCACCAATGATTTGATCAGCTGGATGATCTCTTAGATGCCTATTAGCTGGAGGCATCCTGGCTTCAGGTTGAACTTCTTCAGTTTCTTCATCTTGCTGCACTCCTTGGACTTCTTCTGGATTAGGTACATGTAGTACTCCCCCTGGACAACAGCCACTATCTTCTACTTGTTGTCTTGCAGTAGGTTCTTCTTCTATAGTGAGCTTATCCAACTTCTTAGCCACACTTGTGGAGCTGCAAATACTACTAGACAACTCATTATTAATAAGTCTAGTTTCATCAAATACTACATGTACAGACTCCTCTACAACTTGAGTAGACAAGTTATAGACTCTATAAGCCTTACTGTTGTTGCTGTACCCAACAAAAATTCCCTCTTGGGACTTGGCAGCAAACTTAGTCAAGTAAGACTTTCCATTGTTAAGTATAAAGCACTTACAACCAAAGATCCTGAAGTAGGATAGGTTTGGTTTTCTGCCTTTCACAATCTCATAGGGGGTCTTATTGTGGCTTTTAATAATGGTATCACTATTAATTACATGGCATGCAGTATTGACTGCCTCAGCCCAGAAATATTTTGGTAGAGATGTGTCACTTAATAGGGTTCTACCAGCCTCAATCAAGGTTCTATTTTTCCTCTCAGCAATGTCATTTTGCTGAGGTGTTCTTGGTGAATAAAACTCCTGAAATATCCCAAATTCTTCACATAGTTTTTCCATACTATCAGACTGAAATTCAGTACCATGGTCACTTCTTATCTTGACCATTGTACTGTCTAGTTCATTCTGGATTTGTTTGACAAAGCTATAGAAGATACTATGTGTTTCAGATTTCTGTCTAAGAAAGAACACCCAGGAAAACCTTGAGTAGTCATCTACAACTACAAAGGTATAGACCTTCCTACCTAGACTGTGAACTGGCATAGGACCAAAGAGATCCATATGCAAGAGGTATAAACACCTCACAGCATCTTTGTTATCAATGCTACTAAAGGTGGATCTAGTCTGCTTGCCCTTTTGACAAGCTGAGCATATTCCATCTTTAATACACTTAACTTGAGGACCATTCCTAACTAACTCTTTGCTATAGAGTTTGTCAATTGTCTTGTAGTTGAGATGGGCTAGCCTCTTGTGTCATTTAACACAATGAGAGACTTTCTCATCAGCTACAAGACACACTGGAGAACCATTGTTCTCACACATAATGTCTAGGCAATAGACATTCCTCTTTCTATAACCTGTCAAAATGATCTCTTTGTCATTTGACCTCCTGATATGACAACCATCTTTGACAAATGAGATGTCATATCCTACATCACTCAATTGACTTATACTAATAAGGTTATGTTTCAAACCTTTAACATAAGCCACTTGAGTAATAGTTATATGGGTGCTAGAAATGTTACCAAAACCCTTGATGATTCCTTTTTCAGAACCACCAAAGGTGACTTTAGGACCATCCTTGATAGGTGTGTAGTCCTTTAGCAATCCCCTAGTTCCAGTCATGTATCTGGAACATCCACTGTCCAAGTACCATATTGGGGCATGGCCACTTGGACTTACCTGCAAAACAGATTAGTGAACCTTAGAACCCAAAGTATTCTTGGGTCCTTGGTACTGGTTATCTTGCCTCTTAACAAAGCTACCTGTAGGTCTTCCAACAGGTAGTTTGCTACTCAACTTGGCACTTGCATTGTGCCAACAGTCCATGGCAAAGTGGCCTACCTTGCCACAGCACCAACACTCAAACCTATTGTACCTTTGCTTAGGTACATTCTTAGCTGTTTTATCTACAGCTGGCTTGTTGAGAGCTGGGGATTTGCCCTTGGACTTGGACTGAACAGTCCTAGCAGGTTTAGCAAACCCCAGTCCAGCTTTACCTTTTTGATGAACAAATTCATCAATTAAGGGTAGAACTGACTTTGGTTTAGAAAACCTAGCAACTAAATCTCTCTCCTTCTGAAGACTAATCTCCAGACTTTTGATTTGATCATTCTTAAAAGTTATAGTCCCCATCTGAATCACAGTTATGTGCTTCAGTCTGGCTATTTCATTTAGCTTTTGATCAAATATTTTCTCAAAATCAGTTGCAGCAACTTTGAGATTAGCAATTTCCTTTGCCTGACTCTTGGCTAGGAACTTGCTCTTCTTAAAAGCTTGCAACAGGACTTTATATTCATCTATCAATTGATGAATATCCCCTTCAGACTCAGATGCACTCTCATCACTTGATGATGATGAATCTGATTCTGAACTAGCACAGGAAATTGAACTTAAAGAACAATTTTGTACCTTACTAGGTCCAGGCTGCTCCTGGATTTTGTCATCTTATGTTAATGTCATCAGTCCTTGACACTGGCTGTCCTCTTGCTCATATATGGAGTTCATTATCTGGATGAACTCCTCTTCTTCTTCCTCAGCAAACAGTCTTATGTAAGCTTCAGCTTCTGACTCAGTTTCTGAAGAATACATGTCTGACAGCCCTTTGTCCTTCTTGGCAACAAAAGACTTTTCCTTCTTGCCCTTGAATTGAGTCTTTTTCTTATCATTAGACTCTTTCCTTTTCTTAGGACAGTCAGCAATAACATGTCCTTGTCTGTTACAGCAATAACAAACAATTTTGGATAAAGTTGCTTTGCTTGACTTGGTCTTTTTCTTGTCTTTCTTTGATAACTTTTTGTTCTGATAATAGTCTTCTTTACCCTGTGAAGTAGATGGCTTTGTCCTCCACTGTTTCTTCTTTAAGAACTTCTGAAAGTGTCATGTGAAAGCTGCAAAGTCCTCATCACTTTCACTGCTCTCAGAATTTCTACTTGCTGACTCATCTGACTCAGTCTCAGCTACCTTTGGAGGTGGAGATGGAGACTTGCTTCTGTATTTCTTGGTGGCTTCAGTTTTGAATGCCACTACTCTTTCTTTGTGTTCACTTCTTGTAGACTTCTCCTCTTCTTTCCTCACCATCAACTGTATTTCATAGGATAGCAGTTTTCCAAACAGTGTTGGTGGAGGGATATCTGCTAACTTTGTCATTTCCCTTATGGCACAGATCTTGGTGTCTCAATCCTTTGTTAGGGACCTTAAGAACTTATCATTAAGCTCATAATTACTGAACTCTATTCCATAGGACATTAGCTCATTGACAATCCTATAGAACTTTTTATAGCATTCTGTTATGCTATCAGATCTACCTTGCTTGAAGCTTTCATATTCTTGGTTTAATAAGGATTTTCTATCCTGTCTCACTTCTTCAGAACCCTCCATATACACTATAAGAGTATCCCACATCTCCTTAGATGTCTTACAGTGTATTAAATTCTGAAAGGTAGCATCATCTATAGCACTCACAATGATATTCTGAGCCCTCTTGTCCATTGTGGCTAGAATTATCTCATCCTTTGTCATTTTAGAGAAGTCTTTAGGTGTTCTCTGATTTGCATCCAAGACGGATACCTTCATGGGCACATATGGCCCTTCTTTAACTGTGATATATATTCTAGGGTCTGAGGCTTCCATAAACAGTCTCACCCTTTCCTTCTAGATGCCAAAAATTTCTTTTCTACAAATGGGCAACTTCATGGATCCAAGCTCCTTATGATTCTCTGTTGAACCCATGTTTCTTGATTTTCTTGATTTCTGCAATTTACTTAGACTGAATCTGCCAACAGTATCTACTCAGATAGTTAAGTCCTTTTTTGAGTAACCTCCCTCTGATACCACTTGAAAGATATTGTACCTAATCACCTAGAGAGGGGGTGAATAGGTGACTTAAATCTTTTTGACTTTTTAGGCAGAATTCAGATTTTATCACAGAGTTATAATTACTTTAACACAGCAATCAATCAGCAATCACAGCAATCAATCAAGCACACAGTGAACACACCAATTTATAGTGGTTCCCCAAGGATTGGGTACATCCACTTTCCCCCTTCGCCTATCTAGCAGTGTACTAGATTCGGCCAAACTCCTCCACTATCTCAGATCCTCAGATCTTACACTCAGAACCCCAAAATAGGTTCCTACAGCTCAGGCCCAAGGCCCTACAACTCAGTCTTCTTCAAAGACCTACACTCAGCTTCTTCACAAAGCCTACACTCAGCCACAACTGGCCTACACTCAGCCACAACAGGCCTACACTCAGAGATACAGATCTCCTACACTCAGACACATAGGCCCTACACTCAGCCTTTATAATTACAGGCTTACAACTCAGATCCCTAAGGATCCTACAAGAAATTAGAATACAAAGTTTATACCTACAACTCAGAGAAGAGAGAGAAGAGTTGATAGGTTCTTGATGAGTTCTTGGAAGAACTCAACTGAGATCAATCTTACTTGGCTTTTCTTCAAAGCTTCTTGAATGTAGAACACAATAGGATTGATCTCCTCTGCAGCTGATCCTTGATCTCTGCAACTTAAGATTCAGAACAAAGTCTGAACCCTTCTTCTCAGCCTGGTTCCAACGGCTGTCTTCTTGGATGGAGCTCTCTCTCTCCAACTTCTTAGATCTTCACTTGATTCTTCAAGGAATAGCTAGATCTTCTTCTGTGTTTCTCTTTTTTGAATGATCATCTGTTTCTGTAGACAGTATAAGCATATTTATAGGCCTTCTTCATGGTAACCGGCTGGTCCGGTTCCTAACTGATTTCTGACAACTCTGACAGGTGCAGTAGACCGGCTGGAATGGCAGCTGTCAAGTCATCCAGTCAGTTCTTGAAAAATCTGTAACTGTCTGAAAGTGTCGAGACTGTCTGTCTTTAAGTGTCGACACTTATATACTAAGTGTCGACACAAGTAGACTAAGTGTCGACACTACCCTTCAAGGTGTCGACACAACTCCTTGTGTTGTAGAATTCACTTCTCGACACAGCTTCTTCATCTTGTGTCGACACTGATATTGTGTGTCGACACAACTCCTTGTTCTTCAGTACTTTGTTGAATTCTTGTAAGTGTCGACACAACACCTTTGTGTCGACACATCTTCATGTGTTGAACTTGTTCAGTGTCGACACATCTTCTTGGTGTCGACACAAGCCTTCTGTGTTGATACTTGCTGAGTGTCGACACTGCTCCTTGTGTCGACACATGTACTTAGTCTTCATCGACATTTGCTGAGTGTCAACACAGCTCCTTGTGTCGACACATTCTTCTTCTGTTGAGACTTTGACTGAGTGTCGACACATCTCCTTTGTGTCGACACTTGTATTTAGAATTTTCTTGAACTTTGCTGAGTGTCGACACAGCATCCTAGTGTCGACACTTTCTTCATGTGTTGAGTCTTCAGCTGAGTGTCGACACATTGTTCATTGTGTCGACACTTTCTTCAAGTGTTGAGTCTTCTGTTGAGTGTCGACACATTCTTTATTATGTCGACACTTGTACTTAGACTCTGCTGACTTTTGCTGAGTGTCGACACTGCCTCTAAGTGTCGACACTTTCTGATGTAGACACAGATCCTCTGGGTGTCGACACTGCTGCTAAGTGTCGACACAGCTTCACTGGCCTTTTCTTCATTGAGTGTCGACACAGCTCCTTGTGTCGACACTTCCTGTCTGGTGTCGACAACATCCCTGGTGTCGACTCAATTACTCCAAGTGTCGACACTGCTTGCCTGGGTGTCGACACAAGTCTTCTTAAGTGTCGACACTTTGCTCCTGGGTGTCGACACATGGACTTAGAAACTTTTCAGCTTTTCCCTGCAAATACTTAACCTGCACAAGGCAACTCAAAATACATCAAATACATTTTGATGTATATCATTGAGTAGGGTGAGGCTTCTTCAAATCAGGTACATTTAAACCAATGTACCCAACAGGTTCGTCTTCATCCGTGGCGACCGTGGTTACTTTGGGGGCATCTCGCTCGTGCCGGTGTCTCCCCCGAGATCTTCTACGCGTCTCCGCAGGTGGGTGGTGCAGAGAAGTTGTTGTATGATTACTTCGTCGACAAAAACTTTGAAGTCAACTTCTTGCGGCGGGGCCTCGACTCGCTGCCTCCAGTGCTTCCTGGCGAAGGTATTCTCGCCCTCTTGTCTTCACTTCGTTTTTTCCGTCTCGCCATCTAATCACTTTTGTCTTGTTTTTTAGGGGAGCGAGTTGTTCCAGTCCGCCCTCCTTACAAGAGCAATATCCATCCAACCAAGGGCCTTGATCTCGCCAACGCGGCGGCTGAGGCGGTAAGAGAGTCCCTGACTCTCGCCCCTTCAAAGAGGCTTGCCGGCGAGATGGCCCCCTCTCACTCCAGCCCTTCAAAGAAGATGAAAAAAGTCGTGGTTGTCTCTAAGTGGATAAAGAAGACGATCCCGAAGGAGAAGGAGATATCGGGGTCCTTGAGCCCCATCTCTGTAGAGGGTTCTCAGTCCCCCCGCTCGCCTACCCATCAGGCCGTCTCGCCCATTTGCGAGACGGCACTTCCCAATCAGCCTGCTGCCACCTCCAAACAACCAGCCGCCACCACTAATCAACCAGCCGCCACCACCTCTCGCGAAGGCACCTCCTCCAGCCGTCCCGCCCCCTCTTCTCACATGAACTTCAACTTGGGCCCCGTGGTTTCAGACGCCGCTGGGGACCCTATTTTGCTGTGGGGGCGGGATGTCAATCGCGTCTCCATTTACACCCTCCTTCCCCCTTGGAAGGAGAAGGAGGATCCCACCAGCCACGCTTTTACAGTGGGGTACGGCCTTTATGGCGGTCTTAATGTTGTCTTGCCCAATAGTGAGTCCACGCGAGATCTTGTCCTGAAGTCCTCTCATGCCCAAATGCGCTCCTTGGAGTTCGCGCACCGCGCCTCGCGCCGCCTCATTTACATTAACCAAAAGTGTAAGGACAGCGAGATGAGGCTGGCGTCGGAGCGAGAGAGCCTGGCGTCGGAGCAAGAAAAATCGGAGGACCTTGCGAAAAGGTTGTATGTTGCCGAGACCCCCCTCGCTAAAGCCCAGTGCGGCGTGGTAAAGCCTTATCCTTAGTCTTGGATTTTACTTTAAAACTTTTAACTAATGACTGGGCGTCTCGCAGGATGCCAAGATGGTGGAGCGGTTGCACTCGCGCGTAACTGCCCTGGAGGAGGAGGTCAAGGACTTGAAAGCCCAGAACACTCGCCTTCAGGACAATGTCGCGTCAACGTCTCGCCGTGAACCCTTCCGGACACCTCCGCCGCATTATTCTTTTGACGAGGTTGAGGAGCAATGTCGAGACGCCAGCATCCGGGCAGCGGAGCTGGTTCTGAGAATGATGAAAGAGCTGGGGGTCGTGAAAGATGACTCAGAAATGGTGATTGTCCGCGACCTGGTCCCCCAGCTCTATGGCGAGGAGAGCGAGGATTCTTCTTCCAGTGAGGAGAAATGATGTGCCAACTACCAAGATCCAAAATCCCTCTCTCCTCTCTTTGCTGCTTTTGTAAAACTTAGCTAAACCTATCTTTTTTTGAGCTCCGTTTTGTGATACATAACAGTAACAATGATGATCAAATGTACATATTTGTATTGTTTGTTGTTTTGTTCTTTATTTCGCAAAACGAATTACTGGTTGGCTTTGGCCTGCGAGACGGTGCTACCTATCCGTCTCGCCGCCTCGCCCTTACTCTCTATTTTGCTCTTTCCTGCTTACTGCGAGACAACCCCTAGATGTGCTCACGCCCGCGAGACTGTGCTCTATCTTTTCCCGCTGCCTTGTTGGAGAGTTAGCTTTTTTGTCAGAGCGTGAGACGTTACTTCCCTTTCCTTTGCGCGTGAGATCTGACTGGTATACCCCTCTCGACTCGCATCAGGGTACTCTCGGCGCGAGTGGCTTTTAGATATGTAACCTGCCCCTCTTTTTAGAGTGAGCCCTTTGTCTCGCGCGAGTGCCTACTCTCTGGGAACGGGACCATCCTCATAACTGCCGACTGCGAGTGCCTCCCTTCGCATTGCTCCAAGCCTATGCCTTAGCTTATTTTCTACTTCATAAGGTTAAGCTGGGATGTTGCTTAAAGAGATTTTCCCAACCATTATATCATTGAGTGAGTTCACTGCCCTGCTAGCTTGATGGGAGCCTGGGCAACGGGTCCACCGGGGACCGAGCCATGCTCGATGTGGTGTAGAATTCCCCAGATTCTAGACCTATTCCCAAGAACTTGGAACAAAACCTTCAAGAACCAGACCTCTCCCTCACAGGCGAGCCTTCGGACCTGCTAGCTAATGAGAGCATGCGCAGCGGGTCTACCTGGGGCCGAGCCACACTCAGGGTAGTGCAGAACCAAGGACCAAGAACCAGACCTCTCCCCTGCAGGCGAGCCTTCGGACCTGTCAGCTAATGAGAGCCTGTGCAGTGGGTCTACCTGGGGTCGAGCCGCGCTCGGGGTAGTGTAGAACCAAGGACCAAGAACCAGACCTCTCCCCCACAGGCGAGCCTCCGGACCTGCCAGCTAATTAGAGTCTGTGCAGCGGGTCTACCTGGGGCCGAGCCGTGCTCGGGGTAGTGCAGAACAAGGACCAATAACCAGACCTCTCCCCCACAGGCGAGCCTTCGGACCTGCCAGCTAATGAGAGCCTACACAGCGGGTTTACCTGGAGCCGAGCCGCGCTCGGGGTAGTGTAGAACCAAGGACCAAGAACCAGACCTCTCCCCCACAGGCGAGCTTTCGGACCTGCCAGCTAATGAGAGCCTACGCAGCGGGTCTACCTGGGGCCGAGACGTGCTCGGGGTAGTGCAGAACTAAGGACCAAGAACCAGACCTCTCCCCCACAGGCGAGCCTTCAGACCTACCAGCTAATGAGAGCCTGTGTAGCGGGTCTACCTGGGGCCGAGCCGCGCTCGGGGTAGTGCAGAACCAAGGACCAAGAACCAGACCTCTACCCCACAGGCGAGCCTTCAGACCTTCCAGCTAATGAGAGCTTGCACAGCGGGTCTACCTAGGGCCGAGCCGCGCTCGGGGTACTGGAGAACCAAGGACCAAGAACCAGACCTCTCCCCCCAGGCGAGCCTTCGGACCTGCCAGCTAATGAGAGCCTGTGCAGCGGGTCTACCTGGGGCTGAGCCGCGCTCGGGGTAGTATAGAACCAAGAACCAGACCTCTCCCCCACAGGCGAACCTTCGAACCTGCCAGCTAATGAGAGCCTGCGCAGCGGGTCTACTTGGGGTCGAGCCGTGCTCGGGGTAGTGCAGAAGGAACCATCTTCCTGCCGTTAGAATTTCATAGTAGATAAAGATAAGAAGCAATTTGAGAAATATATTATAATGAACTTGATTTAAATATTAAAAGAATTAGTGCCTAACCACCTAGAGGGGGGGTGAATAGGTGTACTTTTTCTTTTGCTTTTAAGGCAGAAAATCTGTTCTGTTATTTAACCAGAAATTGCAAATTCTACAAATACACAGCACAGCAATCACAGAAACATTCAATCACAGAGTGCACACAGATTTTATAGTGGTTCCCCAAGGTCTGAGTACATCCACTTTCCCCCTTCGCCTATCTAGCAGTGTGCTAGATTCGGCCTAACTTCTGCACTTCTCCTCAGATCCTCAGATCCTACAGCTCAGAACCCAACCCAGGTTCCTACAACTCAGAGTGTATTCACACTCCTACAACTCAGGCCAACTGCCCTACCTCAGGCTTCAACAAGGCCTACACTCAGAGATCACAATCTCCTAAACCTCAGGCTCACAGCCCTACCTCAGCCTTCAGCAAGGCCTACCACTCAGAGAAAATATTCTCCTACACTCAGCCTTTATAAAAACAGGCTTACAACTCAGATCTATACAGATCCTACAAAAATTTGATTTAACAAAGTAATTAACCACCATCCAGATAAAGAGAGAAGGGATGGATGGCTTCTTGATCAGTTCTTGGAAGAACTTGATGGCAGAGAACAACCTCTCTTAGCTTTCTTCAAAGCTTCTTGAATCTGAACTCAGTAGGGTTGAACTCTTGTGAAGATGATTCTTCAATCAGCTTCTAACTTAAGATTCTGATCTCAATCTGAATCTTTCCTGGCAGCCTGGTTCAGCAACTGCACTTCTTAGATGGAGCTCTCTCTCTCCAACTTCTTAGATCTTCTGTTGAAGGTCTTCTTCTTTTTGTGTTGTTAGATATCTGTGTAGATCTTCAATCTTAATTGTAATCATCATTTTCTGTTGAAAGAGAAAGCCTTTATATAGTCTTCCTCCATGATAACCGGCTAATCCGGTTTCTAACAAACTTCTGACAACTTTGACAGTTGCAGTAGACCGGTTAGAAATGGCAGCTGTCAAGTCATCCAGTCACTTCTTGAAATACTGTCTCTGTTTGAAAGTGTCGAGACTGATCTTCATCATGTGTCGACACAAGTAGACTAAGTGTCGACACGTCTCATTTGTTGTTGTTAATACTTCTCGACACAGTTTCTTTAGAATGTGTCGACACTGATACTGTGGTGTCGACACAGTCACTTCTTTTCTTCATACAATTTTACTATGTTGAAATTCTGCCATGTGTCTACACAAGTACTGTGTGTCGACACATTTGATGTCGATAAGATCTTCTGTGTGTCGACACTACCTCTGTGTGTCGACACAAGTACTTCTTCTCTTTAACTTAGTTGAATCTCTGTTGTGTGTCGACACAAGTCCTGTGTGTCGACACAGTTGATGTCGACTAAGTCTTCTGTGTGTCGACACTGCCTCTTGGTGTCGATACAATTGATGTCGACAGTGCTTCACTGTGTGTCGACACTGCCTCTGTCTGTCGACACAGTTTCTTCTAGTGTCGACACAGCCTTTCCAAGTGTCGACACAATTAACTCCAAGTGTCGACACAGCTTTTCTCCAGTGTCGACATAAGCCTTCATAAGTGTCGACACAGCTTCTCCAGGTGTCGACACATGGACTTAGAAATTTTTCTGCATTCCTGCATCTACTTAACCTGCACATATAAACTCAAAACACATCAAATACACCTTGATGCATATCATTGAGTAGGGTGAGGCTTCTTCAAATCTGGTACACATTTTCCAATGTACCCAACAATCTCCCCCTATTTGGAGAAGTCATAACCCTTAGTAAATGATATACACCATACATAACAAATACACATTATGATGTATAAAAATATTATATGACAGGATAACTACTTAAAACAAAACATATATAAGATATCATCACAGAAAATAATGCTAACACAATGAGCATTCATTCCAGTTTTGTTTAAACTTCAAAAGTTTATGTAACATAAGTTTACATAGATTTAAACACTAAAGTTTACAATGTGATAAAATCTAGTAAATCTAATATAAGGCTGCTCTAGCTCCTTGATGACAATGCCCTTGCCTGATTGAATCTTGGCTTGAACTGGAACATCAGTGTCATTAACTGGCTTCTTGCCCTTAAGATCTTTCTTCTCTTGCTCTTCAGCCCTTATTCTTTGCCTTTCAAAGTAATGAAAAGGCTTAGGGAAATATTTGTTAGGCTCCTGAGCATTAGGAGGTAGCTTCCCTAGTTTTGTCTTTCTTCTGTACTGAACTATAGTTTCTTGTCTGGCCTCATTCTTTTGTCATTCTTGTGCAGAGTACCATTTACCCCTATCTAGGGTATTGTCCTTCACAGCTTTCCAAGCAGTCAGGATGATATTCCTAGATGTTGGGCTCCACTGCTCAAAATCTGGCTTTAACTCTGCCTGTTCTGTGAATCTCTTCTTGGACAAAAGAGTTTCTTGCTCTTTCAATACTACCTCTGGCATAGGCTTATCTACTTTCTCAAGAATAATATTTTTATTACCCTCAGGAGGGTTGTACATAGATTGTACTTCTTGATGAATCATCTCAAAATCTGCTAGAGGATAGATTACTTGAGCAACTTCAGCTTGCTCAGCTCCAAAATGTGCAGGATGCACTCCAGATTCAGCTACATTGTCATCATCACACAGGGGTGGATATCTAAGTGTGGCTCTGATGCTATTGGAAATCCATTTAGCATGATCAGATCCAGCTTTGACTAAAACTCTCTCCCCCTTTATGACTTCTCTGGCCACATGATCTTTAAGGTCATCCTTTTGAAATCTGACCTGTTCATCCAGAAAATTAACACCATCCTTATAGAATGCCTTTAACTTTAGTAGCTGTCCAGAAATTGTCTTTTGGGAATCTGTAATAGCAGTTTTTACAGCAGCTATTCCTTCTTGTAATTGCTTATCAAACTCTGTCTTGGCATTAGTCTTTTCTTCAGGTTGTGCAGTAGCAATATTTTTCATTTCAGTAACAATCACATTATGTGATTTTGTCAGATTGTCATTCATTATTATCTGATTCTCTAGGACATAGCCTTGCTTGGTAGCTATATCATCAACCTGTGTCTTGATCTTTTCTTGATGAGTGGCTAGGAAGACCACAGCATTTCCACCCTTGTGGAAACAATCAGTCATTTCTTTCTTATTTTAATTCACTTCAAATCTTATGGACTTTATATCCTGAGCCAAGGAGAGTTGGAGATCCTTATGAGTTTCATCCAGATACTTCTCCATGGCAATCCTTTGCTCGTCTAACTTGATCTGCAAGGCCACCAACAATGAGTTGTAATCAGTTGTTGGTGCAGGTTGTGGAGCAGCAGTTTGTAATGCCTTCTTGTAGCTTTGGCTTCTCCTTTTGAAGACCATAAGTTTCCTCTTCTTAGCTCTTGTAGCTTTTTCATCCTCAGATGCTGAGGAACTAGCTATATCAACTCTATCTTTAGGACTAGGAGGCAAGTCCTGTGCAGTCTTAGGTAGCTCCCCCTGAGTCCTTTCCTTCTCCCTCTCAGTTCTTATTTGCTCCTCCTCAGTCATTGTATTCTCCCCATGAGACCTTACTTGCTCCCCTTCAAGGTTAGCTTGGTCCTCCTCAAGGTTAACAGGCTCCCCCTCAAAAGCTGCTTTCTCCCCCTGAGTCTCTTGCTCCATAGCAATGAACAACTCATCTAGGGTAAATTCTTGTTGAGAAGGGACAGGAGATTCTCTTATCTCAGGAGCATCAGCAGCAGCAGATGTATCTTCCAAGATAACATCTTGTGCTTGATTGTTTAGTTGTGTTTGCTGATCAACATCAATCAATGACTCAGTTAGCATTTCATCCTTAATATTGAAAATTGATTGATTTACTTCATGTATTACCTCAAGTATAGTTTGTGTTGTCATTTCACTGTCCAAGTGAGTTGGCACTTCCTCATGTTGAGGCACCCCGTGGAGTGGATCCAGGTGGATGGGGCTAGTAGATGGTTGCTCCCCCTGCCTCTGTGCATCTTTATTTCTTACTAGTGATTGTCTAGCAGTTTCAGCCTCTTCCTCATTAGAACTAGAAGCTGCTTGCCCCTCAGAACTACTGGAAGGTTTAGGTACCATTTTGGTTTTCTTCTGCTTCTTCTGTGGTGGAAATTCCTTCTCTGGAGTAGGCATGTCCTTAGTTAATACTCTCTCCCACCTGGAGATAATCCTGATGTCCATCCTTCTCATATGATTAATCTTAGAACCAGCAGCATGTTCCATTACTTCTGGAATAGTTCCAGCCAAGTACAGACTCATAATTCTACTCAGATTTGGCTTCTTAAGACTTTCCTTAATCTTTTCAAATATCACTGCTGACCAATCAGTGTTTAGTCTGAATATTATCCTTGTCATCAGACTGAACATATGAGCTGATATCCTATCATGCCCCCTGGCTTGCAGAGTATAACCTTGCCAACTATTTCTGAAAGGAATTTGCCTTGCTGGTTCATTCATTTTCTATTCATTAAGGATCCAATCTTCATGGTGGGATGCAATCCACACCATTGAGTGCTTCTCTTAGCTTAGATGCAGGTACATCTACTTCTTATTGTGTTCTTGACATGTGAAGAACTTTCCTGAGACTCTTCTGGGTGAGTTTCACTTTCGCACCATGAACTGCAGACTTGATCTTAAGTCCAGTAGAATCCAACGTAGCTGCGCCATAGAAATCTAGTATTTCTTTCTTTCAAATCTTTGTTGGTTCAGATACCAAAAATTCTAACCCATTCTCAGCAATTAGGGTTACAACAGCCTTAATTTCAGGTTCCGCTCCATCAAATGCGTTGCAAACCAGCTCATATCCTTCATTGACATTGTCTTCAAGCTTGGGCGCCATTAGGGTTAAAGAAATCTTGAATTTAGATGAGAGAGATTGTCGACACAAAGTTTTGGTCTTGAAACTATGGTGAGCGTGTCGACAGACAATGTTGAGGACCTATTTATACCTTTCTAAAAACGAAGGTGAAAAGGCGCGTTATAATCCTCTAAATGTGTCGACACTGTTGAAAAGTGTCGACACAGACTTCTAATGTCTCGACATAAGTGTTGACTTCTATGTGTCGACACTTATACATCTGCGCTCGACGATTAGTCGATACTCCACTCGACGAAATCTGTGTTGAACCTAAGTGTCGACACCACTTTTGGATGTGTCGACACCTACTCAGGATGTGTCGACACTACTTCTCTGAAGTGTCGACACCAACTCTCTAGATGTGTCGACATCATATCTCTGGAATGTCGACACAACTTCTATGTGTCGACACAGACAACTCCTTGTGTCGACACTATTTTACTTAGCCAATTTTTATTAAACTAATTTATGTTTAACATTCCTAATTCAATTTTAAATTTATTGAATTTTGTTTCATCTAGAGGCTTAGTAAACATATCTGCAATTTGATAATCTGTTTTAACAAATTCTAGTGAAATGTCTTCTTTCTCTACATGTTCTCTAAGAAAATGATATCTAATTTCTATATGCTTAGTCCTACTATGTGAAACAGAATTATTAGCTATAGAAATTGCACTTGTAGAATGACAAAGCAAAGGTGTTCTACTTACTTGAATACCATAGTCTTCTAACTGGTGTTGAATCCACAATAGCTGTGCACAGCAACTTCTAGCTGCCACATATTCAGACTCTGATGTGGAAATTGTCACACTTATCTGCTTCTTACTGCTCCAAGACACCAATCTTCCTCCTAGAAATTGACAGGTGCCTGTAATACTTTTTCTATCTTCTTTGCAACCTGCAAAGTCTGTATTTGAATAGTCTGTCAGTAGAAAATCTCCATTCCTAGGGTACCAAAGGCCTAGATTAGGTGTTCCCTTAAGATATCTCAAAATCCTTTTTACTGCAGTAGGATGAGATTCTTTAGGGCATGATTGGTACCTAGCACAGACACATGTAGCGTACATGATATCTGGTCTACTAGCAGTCAGATATAGGAGGGAGCCAACTATCCCTCTATACAAAGTTTCATCTACAGGTTTTCCTGCATCATCTTTGCAAAGAGACACACTTGACCCCATAGGAGTTCTCATGGTAGTGGATGATTCCATACCATACTTTTTAATTAACTCCAGGGTGAACTTAGACTGAGTTATGGACAAGCCATCTTCAGTCTGTCTTACTTGGAGACCCAAGAAAAACTTAAGTTCTCTCATACTGCTCATTTCAAATTTTCCTTGCATAAGTTTTGCAAACTTTCTGCAAAGATTACTTTCCGTAGACCCAAATATTATGTCATTAACATATATTTGGACTAGGATAATCTTTCCTTTGGATTCCCTTAGGAATAGAGTCTTGTCTATTTTCCCCCTTGAGAATTTGTTCTCAATGAGGAAACTAGACAGGGTTTCATACCAAGCCCTTGGGGCTTGTTTCAACCCATACAAAGCTTTCATAAGTCTATAAACATAATCAGGTTTGCGAGGATCAACAAAACCTGAGGGCTGCTCTACATAGACTTCTTCCTTTAGATTTTCATTTAGGAATGTTGACTTTACATCCATTTGAAATACCTTAAAGCCTTGATATGTTGCATAAGTAAGGAACATCCTAATTGCTTCCAGTCTTGCTACTGGGGCAAAGGTTTGATCAAATTCAATATCTTCTTCCTTCCTATATCATTTTGCAACAAGTCT
This sequence comes from Platanthera guangdongensis, assembly GCA_039583875.1. Lineage (NCBI taxonomy): Eukaryota > Viridiplantae > Streptophyta > Magnoliopsida > Asparagales > Orchidaceae > Platanthera > Platanthera guangdongensis. The sequence goes on from JBBWWR010000142.1 coordinate 106,426, forward strand.
TGCTTTATTCTTCACAATGATCCCATTCTCATCCAATTTGTTCCTAAACATCCACTTTGTTCCAATGATGTTGTGGTCTTTTGGTTTAGGAACTAACTTCCAGACCTTGCATCTTCTGAACTGATTCAGCTCCTCTTGCATGGCATCAATTCAATGTGGGTCTAGAACAGCTTCTTCAAATTTCTTTGGTTCCACTTGAGATAGGAAGCTGTAGCAAAGAACTGTACTCAAATTATTGCTTCTTGTTTGCACTCCTTGTCTTGGATCACCAATTATCTGATTTGCTGGATGATCCTTTAAGTGTCTATTAGCTGGATGTAGTCTATCTTCAGGTTGAACATCTCCAGCCTCTTCATTAAGCTGCACCTCTTGGTTTTCATCAGCATATGGAGAGTATTGTACTCCCCCTGGACAACAGCCACAATTTTCCACTTCCTGATTCGCAGTTGATTCTTCTATAATGGTAAGCTTGTCCATTCTCTCATTTATACCTGTAGAACTGCAAGCACTACTTGGCAACTCACAGTTAATCAGTCTTGTTTCATCAAAGACTACATGTACAGACTCTTCTACAACTTGAGTAATCAAGTTGTATACTCTATAAGCCTTACTATTATTGTTGTACCCAACAAAGATCTCATCTTGGGATTTGGTAGCAAACTTAGTTAGATAAGACTTGCCATTGTTAAGTATATAGCACTTGCAACCAAAGATCCTAAAATAGGATAAGTTTGGTTTTCTGCCCTTCACAATCTCATAGGGAGTCTTTTTGTGGCTCTTGGTGATAGTAGCACTATTGATCACATGACTGCCTTAGCCCAGAAATATTTTGGGAGAGAAGTGTCACTTAATAGAGTTCTACCAGCCTCAATCAGTGTTCTATTCTTCCTTTCAGCAATACTATTTTGTTGTGGTGTTCTAGGTGAGGAAAATTCCTGAAATATCCCAAATTCTTCACACAGTCTTGTCATACTCTCAGATTGAAATTCAGTGCCATGGTCACTTCTGATTTTTACCACTGTACTATCCATCTCATTCTGAATTTGTTTAACAAAACTATATAAGACACTAGGGGTTTCAGATTTTTGTCTCAGAAAGAACACCCAAGAATATCTAGAATAGTCATCTACCCCCATAAAAGTGTAGACCTTCCTACCTAGACTATGAACTGGCATAGGACCAAATAGATCCATATGCAAGAGGTATAGACACCTCACTGAATCCTTGCTTTCAAGGCTATGAGAGGAGGATTTGGTCTGCTTGCCTTTTTGACAAGCTGAGCATATCACATCCTTTATACACTTAACTTGAGGATCATTCTTCACTAACTCTTTGCTAAAGAGTTGGCCAATAGTCTTGTAGTTAAGATGGGCCAACCTCTTGTGCCATTTAACACAATGAGAGGCTCTCTCATCAGCTACAAGGCAAATAGGGGAATCATTGTTCTCACACTCAAAGTCAAGACAGTACACATTTCTTTTTCTACATCCTGTCAATATGACCTTTTGATCACTTGACCTTTTGATATGACAACCATTCTTGACAAATGAGATGTCATAACCTAAATCACTCAGCTGACTTATGCTAATTAGGTTATGTTTCAAACCTTTTACATAGGCCACTTGAATGATTGTGATTGAGTTGGTAGAGATGTTACCAAATCCTTTGATGACACTCTTTTCAGAACCACCAAATATTACTTTAGGGTCATCCATGATAGGTGAATAGTCCTTTAGCAGTCCCCTAGTTCCAGTCATGTGTCTGGAACATCCACTGTCGAAGTACCATATAGGGGCATGGCCACTTGGACTCACCTGCAATAAAGACTACTTAACCTTAGAACCCAAATAATTTTTGGGTCCTTTGTTCATGTTAGTCTGAAATTTGACAAATCTGCCTGCATCTCTTCTAACAGGCAGATTGCTACTCTCCTTGACACTAGAATTGTGCCAACAATCTAAGGTAAAGTGGCCTACCTTGCCACAACACCAGCACTCAAACTTGTTGTACCTTTGTTTAGATACAACCCTAGCTGAATTGTCTCCAGCAGGCTTCTTGTTTTGTGCTGGGGCTTTGCCTTTAAATTTGGACCTAGCAGTCCATGCAGTTTTCTTAAACCCTAACCCAACCTTACCCTTTTGAGGTACAAACTCATCAATCAAGGGTAATACAGATTTAGGTTTAGAAAAACTAGCTACAATCTCTTTCTCTTTCTGAAGTCTAACCTCCAGATTTCTAATCTAATCATTCTTGAATGTGATTGTGCCCATTTGAATAATAGTTATGTTTTTCAATCTGGCAATCTCATTCAGTTTTTGATCCAGTAACTTCTCTGAATCTAATGCAGCCATCTTAAGATCTGCAATTTCCTTAGCCTGAGATTTGGCCAGGTTTTTGCTCTTCTTAAGTGCCTGCAATAAATCTCCATATTCATCTATCAGCTGATGAATATCACCTTCAGACTCAGACCCATCCACATCACTTGATGCTGATGTTGCTGACTCTAACTTAGTACTACAATCTGAATTTCTAGTAATACATTGTACCTTACTAGGACCAGGCTGATCCTGGCACTTGTCTTCTTCTGACACAGCCATCAGTCCGTTGCACTGATGGTCTTTTTGTTCATATATAGAGTTCAGCACCTGGAGAAACTCTTCTTTTTCATCTGCTGCATATACACCAATGTAGGCCTCAGCTTCAGATTCTGACTCTGAAGTAGATTGGTCTGACAAGCTCTTCTCCTTCTTAGCAACAAAGGATTTCTCCTTCTTGCTCTGGTGTTGACTCTTCTTTTTATCTGCAGTCTCTTTTCTTTTATCTGGACACTCAGCCACAACATGTCCAGGCCTATTACAGCAGTAACAAACTATCTTGGATGTTGTAGATTTGCTTGGCTTAGACCTGCTCCTGTCCTTCCTGGATGACTTCCTCTTTTGATAATACTCATCCTTAGGCTGAGATGTGGAAGTCTTAGACTTCCACTACTTCTTCTTCAGTAATCTCTGAAATTGTCTTGTAAATGCGGTAAAATCTTCATCTGAGTCACTGATGTCTAAATTCTGGTTGTCTGAATTATCTGAAGCAGTTTCAGCAACTATCTTAGGAGGTGATGGAGACATCCTCCTATTTTTCTTAGTGGCTTCAACCTTGAAGGCCACAGACTATTCTCTATGCTCATCTTTTGCACTTTTCTCTTCCTCTTTCCTAGCCATCAGTTGCATCTCATATGACAGCAACTTTCCAAATAATGTTGGAGGAGAGATATTAGCAAGTTTGGCCACTTCCCTAATGGCACAAATCGTAGTGTCCCAATCCTTTGTCAAGGATCTTAGGAATTTATCATTCAGTTCATAGGTACTGAATATTCTTCCATAGGACATCAGTTCATTAACTATTCTATAGAACTTTTTATAACATTCGGTTATACTGTCAGACTTTCCTTGTCTGAAACTCTCATATTCCTGGTTCAGCATAGATTTTCGATCTTGTCTTACTTCTTCAAAACTCTCCATATATACTATTAAAGTATCCCACATTTCCTTGGAGGTCTTGCAGTGAATTAAATTTTGAAAGGTTGCATCATCTATGGCACTAACTATGATATTCTGGGCTCTTTTATCCATAGTTGCCAAGATGATCTCATCCTTGGTCATCTCAGAAAAATCCTTTGGAATTCTTTGATTTGCATCAAGAACAGAAATCTTCATAGGGATATATGGTCCTTCTTTAACTGTTATGTAGATTCTAGGATCAGATGCCTCCATAAATAATCTGACCCTTTCCTTCCAGATTCCAAATATCTCCTTTCTGCAGATTGGCAATTTCATAGAACCTAGTTCCTTATGGTTCTCTCCTGAACCCATCTTCTTGATCTTGAGTCTGCCTTATGATCTCACTCAAACTGTTAAGTCTTTCTTTGAGTAACCTGGCTCGGATACCACTTGAAAGAATTAGTGTCTAACCACCTAGAGGGGGGGTGAATAGGTGTACTTTTTCTTTTGCTTTTAAGGCATAAAATATGTTTTGTTATTTAACCAGAAATTGCAAATTCTACAACTACACACCACATCAATCACAGAAACATTCAATCACAGAGTGCACACAAATTTTATAGTGGTTCCCCAAGGTCTGGGTACATCCACTTTCCCCCTTCGCCTATCTAGCAGTGTGCTAGATTCGGCCTAACTTCTGCACTTCTCCTCAGATCCTCAGATCCTACAGCTCAGAACCCAACCCAGGTTCATACAACTCAGAGTGTATTCACACTACTACAACTCAGGCCAACTGCCCTACCTCAGCCTTCAACAAGGCCTACACTCAGAGATCACAATCTCCTACACCTTAGGCTCACAGCCCTACCTCATCCTTCAGCAAGGCCTACCACTCAGAGAAAATATTCTCCTACACTCAGCCTTTATAAACACAGGCTTACAACACAGATCTATACAGATCCTACAAAAATTTGATTTAACAAAGTAATTAACCACCACCCAGATAAAGAGAGAAAAGATGGATGGCTTCTTGATCAGTTCTTGGAAGAACTTGATGGCAGAGAACAACCTCTCTTAGTTTTCTTCAAAACTTCTTGAATCTGAACTCAGTAGGGTTGAACTCTTGTGAAGATGATTCTTCAATCAGCTTCTGACTTAAGATTCTGATCTCAATCTGAATCTTTCTTAGCAGCCTGGTTCAGCAACTGCACTTCTTAGATGGAGCTCTCTCTCTCCAACTTCTTAGATCTTCTGTTGAAGGTCTTCTTCTTTTGTGTTGTTAGATATCTGTGTAGATCTTCAATCTTAATTGTAATCATCATTTTCTGTTGAAAGAGAAAGCCTTTATATAGTCTTCTTCCATGGTAACCGGCTGATCCGGTTTCTAACAAACTTCTGACAGCTTTGACAGTTGTAGTAGACCGGTTAGAAATGGCAGCTGTCAAGTCATCTAGTCACTTCTTAAAATACTGTCTCTGTCTGAAAGTGTCGAGACTGATCTTCATCATGTGTCGACACAAGTAGACTAAGTATCGACACATCTCCTTTGTTGTTGTTAATACTTCTCGACACAGTTTCTTTAGAATGTGTCGACACTGATACTGTGGTGTCGACACAGTCACTTCTTTTCTTCATACAATTATACTATGTTAAAATTCTGCCATGTGTCGACACAAGTCCTGTGTGTCGACACATTTGATGTCGATAAGATCTTCTGTGTGTCGACACTGTCTCTGTGTGTCGACACAAGTACTTCTTCTCTTTAACTTAGTTGAATCTCTGCTGTGTGTCGACACAAGTCCTGTGTGTCGACACAGTTGATGTCGACTAAGTCTTCTGTGTGTCGACACTGCTTCTTGTTGTTGACACAATTGATGTCGACGGTGCTTCATTGTGTGTCGACACTACCTCTGCATGTCGACACAGTTTCTTCTGGTGTCGACACAGCCTTTCCAAGTGTCGACACAATTAACTTCAAGTGTCGACACAGCTTTTCTCCAGTGTCGACATAAGCCTTCATAAGTGTCGACACAGCTTCTCTAGGTGTCGACACATAGACTTAGAAATTTTTCTGCATTCCTGCATCTACTTAACCTGCACATATAAACTCAAAACACATCAAATACACCTTGATGCATATCATTGAGTAAGGTGAGGCTTCTTCAAATTTGGTATATATTTTCCAATGTACCCAACAAATATACAACTTTTGCTCTCCCTTCTCACGGGTAGAAGCGCTTCAGGTCATCGCCACTCCAGGTGTGGCTCATGGTCCTACCCTCCACATCCTATAGGTGGTAACCTCCTGTTCTCAGGACCCTCTCAACAATATAAGGCCCCTCCCAATTTGGGTTGAGCTTGCCCATGGGAGCGGACCTTCCCGCAGCATCAACTTTCTTTAGCACTAGGTCTCCTTCCGCAAATTGTTTGATCCGGATATGCTTGTCGAAGTATCTTACAATCCGTCGTTTGACCTCCTCCTACCTGATAGCTGCTACGTCGTGTAGCTCTTCTTCCATGTCTAGTGAGAGGCATAAGCCTCCTTCATTTTCCAGCCTCCAAGCCTCGTCTACATCACCTACAGCCACAACTCGTGGGGATCGGACCTCAAATTCCACAGGCAGGACAGCCTCACATCCATGGGAAAGTTTGAAGGGGGTCTCGTCGGTGGCTGTGTTCGGGGTTGTCCCCAAGGCCCACAAAACTGAGGGGAGCTATTCCACCCAGCTCCCCCTCAAGTTCACCACTTTCTTCTTGAGCAGGTTCACGATAATTTTGTTAGACGCCTCCACCTGGTCATTGCTCCTAGGGTGATGGACGGAGGAAACCTGAGGTTGATGCCCAGCTGGGTGCAGAAACTTATAAACTCCTCACTTGAAAATTGAGGACCATTGTCCGTGACAATGGCCTGAGGCAGCCCATGCCTGCAGATGATCTCCCCCCAAACAAAGTTCCTGATCAATTGGGAGGTCACTTTGGCCAGCGCCTTAGCCTCCAACCACTTAGAGAAGTAGTCGATCATAACCAGGAGGAACCTCCTTTGCCCACTAGCCGGAGGGAAAGACCCAACTAAATCCATCCCCTAGATAGTGAACGGCCACGGTGATGTGATGCTTCGAAGCCTTTGAGTTGCCAAGAGCTGGAGGGGGGCATAGAGCTGGCATTTTTGGCACCTCCTCGCAAACTCCGCGGCATCCTTCCGTAGGGTGGGCCAGAAGTGCCCCTGCCTGACCACCCTTGCCTCCAACTTCCTACCTCCGGAATGGCTTCCACATTACCCAGAGTGCACATCCTCCAGAATTCGTCGGGTCTCCTCTTCTGTTACACATCGCGCCAGAAGGCCCGAAAGCATCTTCCGATGTAGGCTTCCTTCATGAATGAGATAGTGGGCCACCTTATGCCTGAAGTTCTTTGCCTCCTTGATCCCCTCAGGAAGATTGACCGTGACGAACAAGGTCATGAAGGGGTCCACCCATGAGGGTCGCCGATCTACTTCCATGAGCTCCCCTTCCTCGATCGCTGGATGGAACAGATCGGTCAAGGTTCCCCCTCCCCGAGGTCCGAATTTAACTAACCGATCGGCAGTTGTACTCTCTTCTCTGGGAACGTGTTGGATGGAGAATGTCCGGAACCTCCTGATGATCCTTGGACAAGTACTTCACAAGTGTGGGTTCCCGAGCTTCGAACTCTCCTTGAATCTGCGATGCTACCACCAATGAGCTCGTGAAAGCCTCCACATCCTGGATCTCAAGCTCCTTTGCCAAACGAAGGCCGGCTATCACAGCCTCGTACTCCGCCCGGTTGTTAGTTGTAGGAAAGTGCAAAACCACCGCCTGCTCTATGATGACCCCTTGAGGACTTGTCAATACCACTCCTGCTCCGAGGGAGTACTTTCCCGAGGCCCCATCAACCGTCATCTTCCATGCCCCCTACGGCCGTGACTCCTCGGCCCCGACCTCCACAACATAGTCTGTCAAGAAGTCGGCCACCACCTGTGCCTTGATGGAGAGCCTCGGCACGAACGAGATATCAAACTCACTCAACTCGATAGACCACTTGGCCGGCCTACCTGAGTGCTCCACTCCTTCAAAAATCTTACGGAGGGGATGGCCTGTCACCACCCTGATTGAATGCGCTTGGAAATATGGTCGGATCTTCCTGACCGAAATGATCAAGGCGTATGCCAACTTTTCTAAGATAGGGTAACGAAGCTCTGTCTTCTTTAGGATCCCGCTAACATAGTAGATTGGCAACTGCTTCCTAGCCTCTTCCCTAACCAGAACAGAGCTCACCGCCTCCACTCCAACTCCGAGATACAGGGCCAAGTCCTCCCCCTCCTTTGGGCTTTGAAGTAGAGGAGCCAGGGAGAGCTGCCTCTTTAGCCCTTAGAAAGCTTCTTCACATTCGGCGGTCCACTCAAACCTTTGGTTACCTCGCAAGACCTTGAAAAATGATGAGCATTTCTCTCCCGACCTGGAGAAGAATCTACTTAGGCCGGCCAGCTTGCCTGTCAAGCACTGGACCTCCTTTGCATTGCGTGGTGACTCCAGCTCTAGGATAGTCTTCACCTTATCTGGGTTGGGTTCCACCCCCGCCGGGGACAGGAGATGCCCAAGGAACTTCCCACGGCTCGCCCCGAAAACGCACTTTAAGGGGTTCAGCCTCATCTTGAACTTCCGCACGGTAGCGAACGTATCCTCCAGGTCCCGAAGGTGTGAGTCCACGCCCTTGCTTTTAACCATAAGGTCATCAACATAGACCTCCAGGTTCCTCCCCCTTTGGCCTTGGAAAACTCGGTCCATCATGCATTGGTATGTAGCCCCTGTGTTTTTTAACCCAAAGGGCATCATCTTATAACTGAAGCATCCCTCCCTTGTGATGAAGGAGACGTCCTTGACGTCGGGAGGGTGCATTCGGATTTGGTGGTAACCTGAAAAAGCATCCAAAAAACTCATAATTGAAAAACCGACGGCTGAATCAACCAGCGCGTCGATTCGAGGCAGGGGGTAACAATCCTTAGGGCACGATTTATTTAAAAGAGAAAAGTCGATACACATGCGCCACTTCCCTCCCCCTTTCTTCATTATTACCACGTTGGAGACCCAGCATGGGTACTGTATCTCTGAGATGAAGCCAGCCTCCAGAAGCTTCTTGACCTCCTCGCGGATTGGCTCTTCCAGCTTGGTTGGGATGGTCGTCATCTTCTGGCGTATGGGGCGCGCCCTGGGATCCAGGTTCATGCGGTGGTAGGCCACATCCGCATTGATGCCCGGCATTTCAGCCGCACTCCAAGCAAAGATGTCGACATTGCTCTGGATGCAAGCCTGCACTCGCTCCTAGTCCTCGGGACTCAGACCCCCACTGATCCGCACCTTCTATACTTGGTCGGTGCTGGTGAAGACTTCCATCTCTACCACCTCCTCAGCCGGCTCTAGCCGCGACTGCTCCCAGCAGGCCCTTGCCTCCTCTTCTTGTTCAAACTCTTCCTCCCATCCTGCTTCCTCAACTTCCATCGCCTCCCCTAGGCTCTCACTTTGCTCCTGCTCAACCTCTACGCCTCCTTGGGCCTCCCTCTAAATTCTTCTTCCTTCCACTTCCTCTTGCTGACCCTCTCGCGGCTCCAACTCTCCATCCTCCTGGACCACTTGCACATCTCTTCCCCTCTGCTCCTCCTCGATCTCCTCCTCCCCGACAACCTCTTTAGCCTCCTTCCTCGCCTCTCCTAGGCTCATCTCCTCTTCTCTGACAACCTCTTCATGCGCTGCCATCTCCTTCTCCAACTCCTCTTCCTCTACCATCCATGATATGGTGTTGACTGCCGTAACGTAGCATTGTCTTGCCACCTTCGGGTCCCCTCGGACCCAAACCTGCACCACTCCATTGTTGAACTTGAAGCATTGGTGAAAAGAGGAGGGGACACAGCGAAAGGCACTGATGAGGGGCGCCCAAAGATGGCGTTATAGCTACTCGGGGCGTCCACGATCACGAACCTGCAGTTCCTTGACACACCCCCAACTTCACATGCAGCCCTACTCCTCCTTCTACTTCTTTCCTCTCTCCCGAGAAATCGAACAACGGTCCATCCGAAGCTATGACCCTCCTGGTCTCCACCTGCATTTCATCAAAGGCCTTCTTGAAGATCACATTTACGGAGCTCTCGTTGTCCACTAGGATCTTGGAGACCGTGAAGTTTTCTATCGCCATCTGTATCACTAAGACGTCGTAGAACGGGTCTTCATAATCCGGCATATCCTCTGAAGAAAAGGTAATTTTTTTCTTTCGGGGGCGGAGCCTGGGAGGTTGAGGCTACCCCCCTTCGGAACATGGTTTGGAGGCTCCCCTTACGAGCTGCCTCGATCCTAACTCTCCGTGCATCACTCTGATCCCTCCCCGGGTTCCTACATCCACCCGGTCCTCACATCTATCCTCCGTCTCCCCCTGCTGCACTTCCACGATCCTTACCGGCGGATCCTTCCTCCTCACCCTCCTGGCTTCTCTTACTTCTAAGAACTCTGGGCAGGTGGCCGTTGCGTGACCCTCCTCCTGATGGAAGTCACAGAAAGGCAATGCCACCCTACCCCTTCTTCCTTCTCCACCATCTCTCCTTCCAGCTCCTCCCCGAGCTCCTCTTCTTCCTCCTCTACCTCGACTGATCTCCATTGCCTCTTGATGCTGTTGGAAGCGATCCCTCGGCCCCTGCCTCCATGCCAGCTGATCGAACCTCCTCGGCTCATGGAAATTATCTCTTCCCTGAAAGCCTCCTCCTAGCTCCTGGGGGTGACCCTCCTGAGGCCTCCAACCTAAACGGTTGTTCGACAACCGGGCCCCCCATACTTGATGCAATCCCTGCTGCCCCTGTCCTCGGGGCTCTTCCCTCCTCCTATCTTCTCTCTGCTCTCTCCACCTTCCTGCTTCCAGCTCCTTCACATCATCCTCCGCCAACCTGGCTAGCTTCCTTGCAAACGCCGGGTTGGCCCTCTCGAAGTCTGTCTCCTTCGCCGCCCTCTCCATGAGCTCCTCAAAAGAGAGGGGGCACTCTCTTCAATTCCATGCTAAAGAAATCCGGCCTCACTCCCAGAGTAAATGCGAGCATCAGCGTATACCCTAGAACTTCCTAGACCAGGAGGACCTCTTCTTGAAACTGATCCACATAATGTCCCAACGTCTCATCCTGCTTCTGCCTTATTGCAAACAGGCACTCCACCTCCTTCTTGCGCTTCTTCGATGTTGAGAACCTCAACAGGAAACTTCTTCGCAGATCTTCTAAACAGTAGATCGACCTCGCCGGCAACTGGTGGAACCAGTCCCGTGCCTTATCCTTCAACGTGATGGAAAACAGCCGACACTTGAAGGCATCCGTCATCTGCCTTATCGAAACAACATCTTTGAACCACTGCACATGTTGTATAGGTTCATCCTTCCCCGAGTAGTAGGACATGTCAGGCTCCCGGAACCCCTCCGGCACCGGAGTCGAGATGATGAGCTCACTGAATGGGCTCTCGCCACCTGCCTGCTGAGAGGGCACGTCTCACGGCCTCGGCTGGCTGGCCCGATCCGCGAGACCATGCCCAGGGAAGAGCTCTCGCACAGCTACCTCCCTCTCACCAACTTCTGTCGGAATCTCCTTCCCGGGACGCTGGCATAGAAAGAGCTCTCTCGCTGCCACGTCTCTCTCGCCAGCCTCCGTCGGGACCTCCTTCCCCGGGCGCTGTCCAGGGGCGTTCTCGCCCAAGAGCGGTATCTCCTCTATCGAAACCTGAGGCATTGCCCACTCGCTCCTCGCCGAGAAGGCCAAGCTGATGGTCTGCAAGACCTCTCGCCTAAAATCTTCAAGCATCTTCCTCGTCGCCTCCTCTTCCCGGGAGGGGGAACCTCCTGAACCAGATCCTTCACCTTCACCTCCTGCCATCTGACCAAACTCAGGCTTTTCTTGTATCAGCTACCTTCCACGCTCACTACACCAGAACTGTTGAAGCCAAAATCTGACTTCGACAAAAGTTCAAAAAATAGGGGTGTAGCCAACACCTACTCGTCCCAAACTCTGACCTTCGACCGGTCGTGAAGGACTAGAAACTAACCCAAAGCCTCAGCAGGGAGGTCCCACCGCTTACCCGGAAGATCTTTGAGAGCTTCCCCTCCAAAGCCAAAAGCTGGGCTTGGAGCTCCTCAAAAAGCACAAAAAAATCATCTCAAGTCCCGGGCCAAAATCTGTGTGCTTCTGAAGAACCCCTATGGGCCTATTTATAGTTTTCTGAATTTGAACTGCCAATATCCATACCTATCTGACCTGAAATTACCAGAGTACCCCTGGTTGGGTCTGCCAACAGCTGAACTCGGCTGTTCTGCGGAGTTATATGCAGACCACCAAGGGTAAAAGGGTAAAATTACCCGCGGTAGAAGAGTAAAATCCCCCTTGGGTAGAGAAATATGAAAACGTCCCCTTTTCTGTGTGGCGAGTGGCGGGACACCTGGCGGCGAGACGTGTAAGACCCCTCTTTTTTTTTCTTTTATTAAAATCCCGGGGTCTTAGGCCCAGAACCGCCGCCTTGCGGTGACACCTTCGCACCCGGAAAGGTCGACACTACAAGACGCCGATCCTGCCGGCCAAATCGATCGCAGCTGACGCTAAAGTAGCAGTACAAGAGAAGACAAGTCCACAGCATATCACATATATATATAAAAATCTCCACGAAGGGAGTGTCCATAGAATAGTAAAGTGTACAGAAATAAAAAGGGCTGAAGCCCGGTACATCAATATCCTCACTACAGATCTCTCATGCGGAAGCAAAACAAAACAACTACTAGAAGTCGGAACTCACGGTCCTAGCTGGCTGTACTCCTGAGCTAGACTGCCCTATCTCCAACTGCACCGGTCTCCTGGGCTGCTCCTCCATACTCGGCTCCACGATCCCCTAATATGATGTGGTTCGAAAACCATTAGTCTAAAAGACTAAGCCCTATCGTCCCCCACCCCTTCCCCCATGCTCCTAGGCACCGAGCGGGGAGGAAGAAAGGAAAGGACGTGAAAGAGGAGAGAAATCAAAAACAGTGACAGGGGGACCTAGCTAGCAATTTATAATCAGGTTATAATGAGTAAAGTAAGAAAGGAATATAACTTTCACTTATGTGAATACACATAAGCCAAGGGATCTTCTACAAGGCTCCCATCGTATAAAATGTCCCATACCACTTTATACGTTGGGGTGTCGGTTATCACAAGCAGCATATAAATATTGAAATAACCTTAATTTATAAACTTGCCCACACAAGCTTATAGATCAAGGGTCATTTTGCAGGGCCTAATGTATAAGCGTCCCATACCACTTATACTTTAGGTGTCAGGGTTAAATGAATCGATTATGCTATGACATGCAGGTGGGTATGATGGACATGCAAGTGCAACACACACACAACGACTCTGTGATCACAGACCTTTAGTTCCCACTTTTTGAGAGCTAGCATCACTCTCGGGTACCACCGCTGTGGCTACGGCAGCAGCGGAGCGGGCGTCTCCACTTCTAGGCCGGTATGCACACTACCAAGCCTTAGACCCCTCTCATACGCCTCTGTACACGTCCAAGGTGCACTCTAGAGTCTCGCGTACGTACTTTGCTGACAACCCGTCAGTCTTGTTGGGTCGGATGTGCGTTATCGGGGGTCGTCCTCCAGACCGCAGTGTAAAACAACCCACTGGCCCCTCTAACTCTCACAACCGCCTGGTGCACCGTACTGCCATCGGTGTGACGAACGGCCAGTACCGCATGCCCCGCCACTAGATTTATGCACATGCAAGTTTATCGTATCAGAACCGAGCCAAAGCTCCCCGACCATCCCGTCCGTCACAAGTATCAACCGAGCCAAAGCTCCCCGGACCATCCCGTCCGTCACAAGTATCAACCGAGCCAAAGCTCGCCGACCGAAACGTCCGTCTCTTATTCCAAATCTCATCCCTTTGAACACCGCGGGATGGCGCCCCTTTGAACACCTCGGGACGACTTAACCATTTCCAATACTTGCCCAACTAGTGAGTGCAGTGTGAAACCCTATTTACTAAATTACTCTTTTGATTTGTTCTTTAAGGTTTACGTTAACCCAGGACTGCCCCCGTATTCCCTGTGAAGGGCTCTCAAGGGGCACTAGGAACTGTGTTGGGATTACGCCCAGCGTTCCCTTTCGCAAGGTACTTATTAATATTATTGTTGATTTCCTTTACCCATTACCTTCTCATATTCCGATAGGCTAATCCTAAGGTAGTTTAGACCTTTCACTCTCGCGGGCACGACGATCTTTCGTCGAACTCGCTTATCTTCTAACACACATCAACTCGATTCCCGCACTCCTTAGAACTTTCTCTGGTGACTCATCTACTTTCATTCCAATCCATCCAGCTCGACTAACTCTACACTAATCCAACTCTGATCCTAATACGACTTTTCCCCAAATTACTATTTGCAGACCACATATACTAAGTGATGTTCGTGATAGGATTTCCTTCAAATTTTCATCCGAATGACCTAGAATTATTACCGGAGTCCTATCATGACCTAAATAATTTATTTCCAGAATATTATATTTTTCTCAATTAACCTCCTATTTAAATAAATTCTTACAAATGCCAATTATTGCCAAGTTGATCATGAAGTATCTTAAATTATGATCCCACTGACCCAAGGAATTTTTCATAAGTTGTAGAATTGTAAAATAATACTGTCAGCCAAGTTTTATAATTTTCTCTTCAATTTTTCTATTTATCTCCTAAATAATTCAAAATTCACCTATTAGATGTTTTTCAAAGGAGGTATGAGGAATTCATTTCCAAAAATTCTAAGAAATTTCCAGCAAGCTCATAATATTAAAAGAGTCCCACAAACAGAATTTCACTAGTTTTCAAGTAACAATGGCTATTAACTTTTATTTCTAAATAATTTACCAAAATGCCATTATGAAGATCTAAAAATTTGTGGTTCATCCAAAATGCTGAGAAACTTAATCAAGGCTATTTATACTCAGATATGTCATCAATAATTTTTTCATAATTTTCTACTAAGTATTTGCAATAATTCTAAATTAAATGAAATAAGGGCAAAAATATAATTTCCACATTCCTCTTATCAATATTCCTCAAACAGAGACATAAAATTTTTAGGAGTTAAAAATGTCATGATATTATTCTTGACAAAATTTGGGGAAATAACTAAGTGACAAACCTAATTTCAACATTTATTCTTCAAAAGTCCTATTAATTCAATAATTCCAAATAATGGGATTTTTGATTCCAAAAATCCCATTATTTCAATGAGGGTAAAACTCATCCTAATAGGCCACTGAAATTAATTACATGAATTTAGCATGATCCAAATGGGCCTAATACTCAAAATTTCAAAAATTACTATTGGCACACCAAGCCTAAGCATGTTCATCATTTGCATGTGGGATTACCCACCATACATTGGTCCAAACTTGATGAAATTTAAAACATATATTTATAATGTCCTGAAGGACAAGCCACCAAAATTTGGGGCATTTTAGAGTTGAATTAACCCAAGAATCACCTAAACAAACCTAGGGGTAATTTGGTAATTTCACCATAATTTTAATTACAATAAATCCCAATTTTTGGGCAGGGCCTAAATATGCCCTAAAACAGTTACATACCAAAATCTCAAGTCATTTGGGCCTCTGGATGGGCTTGGGCATCCCTTTCAAATTTCTGCATTTGTGCTATTTGCAGCCCAAGACCATTTAATTTTTAGATCTTGCATGTGAGATATCTCAACATGCAGAGGGATAAATTGTCTAAGTTTTCTACCATAGGTATAATATACCCCTAAGGGCAGGCCACCAAAAGTTGGGGCATTTTGGAGTTGATATGCTCTAAATATCAACAAAATTTAAATTATCATATTTGGACTACAACTATAGCATTATATTCCCCAAAAATTTCCATTTTTGGGGAGGGCCTAGAGATTCCTAATTAAGCCATATGCCCAAAATTTCAGCCCATTTGGACTTAGGGTTTGGGCAGGGCACCCATTTTAGTTTCTGCCCTACTCTAGGACCAGCCCTAGGAAAATGGCTCTATAGGGCAGTACACTTAACCAAATATTATGTGTAATATGTCAAATTAAAGGTAACTCAAAGACCTACAATTTTCATGTTGAGAACAATTTATGGAAAAGGCTGTAAGGGCCCTAAATTTAGACATGTAAAAGACAGATATAAAAGAACATAAAATACACTATTCATGTATTTAAATAAAACCAGGATTTATATATATGCATGGCACTAATCTTAAAGCACATGGACGGCAGCTGTATTTTCTTCTCCAAACGCCTGGTTCTCTGCCCGAACTTCACGGGCACTTTCCCGGCCGCCTCCGGCGGCGCCTCCACCGGCCAACTTCTCCTCTCCCCTCACGGTGGTGGGGGCGAGCTTTTCCGGCGGCTAGGGCGGCCGGAGGTGGCGGCGCCACCTCACCCGAGAGCTTCAAAACCGCCATTAATGGCTGAAAAATGAGTGTTGGGCTCGGGCTCATTCGACCCCGAACCATAACCTAGGTATTCCTAAGATCTAAGCATGAAGAGAGAGGTGAGGGAGGACCTTCCCGGCGGCCTTGCAACGTGAGGAGCGGCGGGGAACCATGGCGGCGGTGGCGGCGCTTCTCCCTTGGTTTTCACGGCCAAGCTCGGTTTCTCTCCCTCTCTGCTGCTGCTCTCCTTGTTCTGAGAGTGGTGAGACTGAAATGGGAGAGGAAGAGAGTGAGAGGATGAAGTATGGAGGGGAGGGTGATAATTCCTAAGTGCAAGGTGGTGGGTTTGCCTTGTTTTTGTCACCAAGCATGCATGGGTGGGTCCCACTCCATTCCAGCTCCTTCTCATGACTCAATGGGTCGGCCAGCCCATGTGGGGGCTGATGGCATGGGTCCAAGTGGCTCATTTCCCTTAAACACCCTTAAATACCCCTTTCTCTCTCCTAAATTATTCTTTAATTTTGAGATTCTCTCTCTCTCTCTCTCTCTCTCTCTCTCTCTCTCTCTCTCTCTCCTAGTCACTAAGTTGGCTGGTAAATCTCATATTGGCAGCCCACATGTTTATTTCATCCACCAAAATATGGTTAGCCCAAGTGAGTTGGGCTTGAGCTTGAGTTAGCCCATTTGGGCTAGCTTGACCCAAACCTAGGCTACGGTTGACTTAGGTCAATTTGGTCTTTGAGGTTGGCCCAAATGGGTCCTTAGTGACTCATTGGCCTCCCCTAAGGCCTAGGTAGGATTGTATTGGCCCTTTGGAGGTCACTTGACCCTTAAATAGGGTACCTTGACTACTTTAGGGCTAGAGTTGACTTTAGTCAACTTAGCCTTTTTGGTTGGCCCCAATGGGTTCTTGGTGACCCGTTGGCCTCTCACTATGGTTATGAAGGTATGTGTGGGGTCCACTTGGCTAAGGGAACTTCAATTGGCCCTTGTGTAGGCCAGTTTGATCCAATGTAGGCTAGGTTGACCCATTTAGGGTTAGAGTTGACTTTGGTCAACTCAGCCTCTTGGGTGGACCCCAATGGGTCCTAGGTGACCCTTTGACCTCACTCTATGGTTAGGTGGGCTTGGGTGCGGCCCACTTGGCTTGGGGATGGTCAATTGACCCTAAGTAGGTTGGTTTGACCCATTTAGGGTTAGGGTTGACTTGGGTCAACTTAACCCTTTTGACTGCCCTCCATGGGTCCTTATTGATCGAATGGATCTTACCATGGTTTGATGAGAACATGGTGGGGTCTTGAAGTCTTGGTGAAGCCCCATGGTTATCTTAAACAAAGGTTCAGGAATTTACTATTTGCAGACCATAGTGGCCTCACCCACATTCTTAGGTTATCCTTGGTCTTCTTGGGCTTCCTAGGGTTTGGTCATGACCTAGTCATGGCCAATAACCACACTTAGGGGTCTAGTTGGAAATGGGATGTTACAAATCCCAATAAACAAAACAAAGATTTCGTCCCCGAAATCCAGGTTAGGGCTACGGGAATTTCTACCCAAAGAAAGAAACTGGTAACATCCCATAAGAAGTGGAATTTTACATCTCGACGCCATGTTCGCTAAGTTAGGATTAAAGGAAAACCTAAATCTATGACCCTATTCGCCCAATTGGCAAGGACAAGATCCCAATAAACAAAATTAGCCTCTATTCTTCTTGGAGCAGCCTTACTAGTTTAAAGCAGGAAAATAAATTGAACATGTTGAGAGGTTGTGAGGTATACCTGACTGAATAACTCCGGATATCTTTCCTGCATCAGGTCCTGTGGCTCCCAAGTATGCTCCTCTCGTCCGTGGTTCCTCCACAGGACCTTGACTAGGGGGATCTTCTTACGGCGCAAGACTCGTATCCCCTGGTCGTCGATCCGTATCGTCTCCAAGTGTATGGATCGATCCGAAGCTACCGGCCCATCAGTGGCCTAAATCTGCAACTCTGGGCGTAGTAGGGCCCTCCTGAGTGAAGACACGTGAAAGACGTCGTGTAAGCCGGCCAGCTCCGTGACAGCTCCAGCCGGTAAGCTAGGGGACCGATCCGCTCCAGGATCCTGAACGGCCCCATGTACCTCGGCTAAGCTTCTTCCGCCGACCACTACTCGTGAACCCCATGCATCGGCTGAACTTCAAGAACACCCGATCCCCTACCTGAAACTCCACTAAACGATGACGAGCGTCATAATATTTCGCCTGCCTGCTCTGCGCCTCCAGCATTCTATCCCGTATCAGTCATACCTGCACCTCAGTATCCTCGATAAAGTCCGTGCTTACAATCTTTGGACCCTCGTCTTGTATCCAAGACAATGGAGTCCTACATTTCCGCCCATAACACGCCTCATATGGAGCCATCTGTATAATAAACTGATGACTGTTATTGTACGAAAACTCCACTAGGGGCAACATCCATCTCTCCCAGGGCTCTCCACGTCCACAATACACAGTCTCAGTAGTCTCCTGCCCGGTTTGTGCGCTCTGTTTGCCCATATGTCTGGGCTTGGAGGCAGCAACAAAATTGTCGCTGGAGCTCTTCGAAGGGTTTTCCGCCTATCCATGCCTCCAGGTTGCAATGGGATGATGCAACAGCTCCAACCCATCAGGTAGACCGTATCCGTAACATCTGGGCGGTGATCCTCTCCACGCCTCCTAACCCTTGGATAAAGGTCTCCGACACAAACGAGTGCGAAGCACCCGTGTCGAAGAGAGTGGTGCGGGCTTGCCGCAATGAAGACGATGCCTGAGATTGAATATTTGCTTAGAGTTCTATTTTCTGGTTTTAACTGCCTAGTCTTTAATAATTAAAGTCATGAAACTACTTTTCTAGGAAGAAAAGTAGTTAAGTAAAAAAAAGGAAAACTTTTGGTCGTAACTGTAAACTTGCTCCGGGTTCCTGGGTGAGCCAGGTCCAGTACATAAATCTGTTGTCCTCCCGGCCTGCGATCTCTAAACTGATATCTGTGTCCTTGGCCACGTCCTCGGCCTCCAAAATACTGAGTCGGTGGCAATCTGCGGTGCTGGTGGAGGCATCTCCTCTCACGGGACAGTTTCTCTTGATGTGCCCCACCTGGTGGTAGTGGTAACATTCCGGCGGAGTGTAAGCCCCACCTCCCGTCTCTGCACATCTCTCATCTGAATAGGCTGAGGGCCATCGTCACCTGCCCCTTCGCTCCTGCCTCACCTCCTGTCGAGCTGATCCTCCACCTTCTGTACCTCTGGCGCCACGACCTCGCCGCTGATCGTTTCGGGCTCCCGGCTCTGATCCTCCGTTGGCCGTTTCCGGCCTCTGGTGTTGAGCCATCCTTCCTCTAACCTTTTTTTTGCCATCTCCAGAATACGAGTGATAGGCCCGTCCGAAACGAAAGAAGTGCATCCCTCATGTCTTCCCGTAAACCTTTGTAGAACCTCTTGGTGTACGCTGCCTCATCTAGCCGTAGGAGTCTGCAAAACGGGCCAGATGGTTGAATTCTCGATGGTATTCCACCACCATCCTGGAACCGGCTTCAACTGCAAGAAGCGGTCCTCCAGCTCATCTCGGGCCGACTGCGGAACAAAGTGCTCCAACAGCATGAGCCTGAACTCCTCCAACGTAACCTCGGCAGCCTCCCTATCAGCAAAGGTAGTCTCCAGAACTGTCTTCCACCACCGCGCGCATGGGACTCCAAGCAGGAAACAACCAGTGGCACCCTCTCCTCCTAAAGCCTTTGTATCCCTGTCAGCATCTCCTCCATGATGTCTAGCCATTCCTCTGTCCGAACTACCCCCTCTATCCCCAAGTAGGACGGGGAGAGAGTCCTCGAAAGATGCTGAGCCAGTTGGCTCCCGGAATAGGCTGCGGAGCCGGGGCCTGTTGGTTCCTAAAGGCTTCCAGGATAGCCGTCAGAGTCTGTCCCATGTTATGACTGTAGGAATTGAGTGGGAACCGGCGGCGGTGGTGCAACTTCTGGAATCTGTGTAGGCAGTACTGAGGTTGCGTCACAAAATTTATCGTCAGAACTTTTTCAACCTTAACTAAAATGGACAATTATATGTGATCCCCACATGGGCATACCACTGCTTCCGCTGCTTAGTTTGTCCCCAAACTAAACTCACGCGGGGTGACCCAGGGGTTGTGGACTGTTACTTTTGGATCGAGGTTTGGCTCTGATACCACTTGTAAGACCCCTCTTTTTTTTCTTTTATTAAAATCCCGGGTCTTAGACCCAGAACCGCCGCCTTGCGGTGACACCTTCGCACCCGGGAAGGTCGACACTACAAGACGTCGATCCTGGCCGGCCAAATCGATATCGCAGCTGACGCTAAAGTAGCAGTACAAGAGAAGACAAGTCCACAGCATATCACATATATATATAAAAATCTCCACGAAGGGAGTGTCCATAGAATAGTAAAGTGTACAGAAATAAAAAGGGCTGAAGCCCGGTACATCAATATCCTCACTACAGATCTCTCATGCGGAAGCAAAACAAAACAACTACTAGAAGTCGGAACTCACGGTCCTAGCTGGCTGTACTCCTGAGCTAGACTGCCCTATCTCCAACTGCACCGGTCTCCTGGGCTGCTCCTCCATACTCGGCTCCACGATCCCTAATATGATGTGGTTCGAAAACCATTAGTCTAAAAGACTAAGCCCTATCGTCCCACACCCCTTCCCCCATGCTCCTAGGCACCGAGCGGGGAGGAAGAAAGGAAAGGACGTGAAAGAGGAGAGAAATCAAAAACAGGTGACAGGGGGACCTAGCTAGCAATTTATAATCAGGTTATAATGAGTAAAGTAAGAAAGGAATATAACCTTCAACTTATGTGAATACACATAAGCCAAGGGATCTTCTACAAGGCTCCCATCGTAATAATGTCCCATACCACTTTATACGTTGGGTGTCGGTTATCACAAGCAGCATATAAATTTGAAATAACCTTAATTTATAACTTGCCCACACAAGCTTATAGATCAAGGGGTCGTTTTGCAGGCCTAATGTATAGCGTCCCATACCACTTATACTTTAGGTGTCAGGGTTAAATGAATCGATTATGCTATGACATGCAGGTGGGTATGATGGACATGCAAGTGCAACACACACACAACGACTCTGTGATCACAGACCTTTAGTTCCACCTTTTGAGAGCTAGCATCACTCTCGGTACCACCGCTCCGCTGTGGCTACGGCAGCACGGAGCGGGCGTCTCCACTTCTAGGCCGGTATGCACACTACAAGCCTTAGACCCCTCTCATACGCCTCTGTACACGTCCAAGGTGCACTCTAGAGTCTCGCGTACGTACTTTGCTGACAACCCGTCAGTCTTGTTGGGTCGGATGTGCGTTATCGGGGGTCGTCCTCCAGACCGCAGTGTAAAACAACCCACTGGCCCTCTAACTCTCACACCGCCTGGTGCACCGTACTGCCATCGGTGTGACGAACGGCCAGTACCGCATGCCCCGCCACTGATTTATGCACATGCAAGTTTATCGTATCAGAACCGAGCCAAAGCTCCCCGGACCATCCCGTCCGTCACAAGTATCAACCGAGCCAAAGCTCCCCGGACCATCCCGTCCGTCACAAGTATCAAACCGAGCCAAAGCTCGCCGGACCGAAACGTCCGTCTCTTATTTCCAAATCTCATCCCTTTGAACACCGCGGGATGGCGCCCCTTTGAACACCTCGGGACGACTTAACCATTTCCCAATACTTGCCCAACTAGTGAGTGCAGTGTGAAACCCTAATTTACTAAATTACTCTTTTGATTTGTTCTTTAAGGTTTACGTTAACCCAGGACTGCCCCCGGTATTCCCTGTGAAGGGCTCTCAAGGGGCACTAGGAACTGTGTTGGGATTACGCCCAGCGTTCCCTTTCGCAAGGTACTTATTAATATTATTGGTTGATTTCCTTTACCCATTACCTTCTCATATTCCGATAGCTAATCCTAAGTAGTTTAGACCTTTTCACTCTCGCGGGCACGACGATCTTTCGTCGAACTCGCTTATCTTCTAACACACATCACTCGATTCCCGCACTCCTTAGAACTTTCTCTGGTGACTCATCTACTTTCATTCCAATCCATATCGCTCGACTAACTCTACACTAATCCAACTCTGATCCTAATACGACTTTTCCCCAAATTACTATTGCAGACCACATATACTAAGTGATGTTCGTGATAGGATGTCCTTCAAATTTTCATCCGAATGACCTAGAATTATTACCGAGTCCTATCATGACCTAAATAATTTATTTCCAGAATATTATATTTTTCTCAATTAACCTCCTATTTAAATAATTCTTACAAATGCCAATTATTGCCAAGTTGATCATGAAGTATCTTAAATTATGATCCCACTGACCCAAGGAATTTTTCATAAGTTGTAGAATTGTAAAATAATACTGTCAGCCAAGTTTATAATTTTCTCTTCATTTTTCTATTTATCTCCTAAATAATTCAAAATTCACCTATTAGATATTTTTCAAAGGAGGTATGAGGAATTCATTTCCAAAAATTCTAAGAAATTTCCAGCAAGCTCATAATATTAAAAGAGTGCCACAACAGAATTTCACTAGTTTTCAAGTAACAATGGCTATTAACTTTTATTTCTAAATAATTACCAAAATGCCATTATGAAGATTTAAAAATTTGTGGTTCATCCAAAAATGCTGAGAACTTAATCAAGGCTATTTATACTCAGATATGTCATCAATAATTTTTTCATAATTTTCTACTAAGTATTTGCAATAATTCTAAATTAAATGAAATAAGGGCAAAAATGTAATTTCCACATTCCTCTTATCAATATTCCTCAAACAGAGACATAAAATTTTTAGGAGTTAAACATGTCATGATATTATTCTTGACAAAATTTTGGGGAAATAACTAAGTGACAAACCTAATTTCAACATTTATTCTTCAAAAGTCCTATTAATTCAATAATTCCAAATAATGGGATTTTTGATTCCAAAATCCCATTATTTCAATGAGGGGTAAAACTCATCCTAATAGGCCACTGAAATTAATTACATGAATTTAGCATGATCCAATGGGCCTAATACTCAAAATTTCAAAAATACTATTGGCACACCAAGCCTAAGCATGTTCATCATTTGCATGTGGGATTACCCACCATACATTGGTCCAAACTTGATGAAATTTAAAACATATATTATAATGTCCTGAAGACAAGCCACCAAAATTTGGGCATTTTAGAGTTGAATTAACCCAGAATCACCTAAACAACCTTAGGGGTAATTTGGTAATTTCCACCATAATTTAATTTACAATAATCCCAATTTTGGGCAGGGCCTAAATATCCCTAAAACAGTTACATACCAAAATCTCAAGTCATTTGGGCCTCTGGATGGGCTTGGGCATCCCTTTCAAATTTCTGCATTTGTGCTATTTGCAGCCCAAAGACCATTTAATTTTTTATCTTGCATGTGAGATATCTCAACATGCAGAGGGATAAATTGTCTAAGTTTTTCTACCATAGGTATAATATACCCTAAGGGCAGGCCACCAAAAAGTTGGGGCATTTGGAGTTGATATGCTCCAAATATCAACAACTTTAAATTATCATATTTGGACTACAACTATAGCATTATATTCCCCCAAAATTTCCATTTTTGGGAGGGCCTAGAGATTCCTAATTAACCATATGCCCAAAATTTCAGCCCATTTGGACTTAGGGTTTGGGCAGGGCACCCATTTTAGTTTCTGCCCCTACTCTAGGACCAGCCCTAGGAAAATGGCTCTATAGGGCAGTACACTTAACCAAATATTATGTGTAATATGTCAAATTAAAGGTAACTCAAAGACCTACAATTTTCATGTTGAGAACAATTTATGGAAAGGCTGTAAGGGCCCTAAATTTAGACATGTAAAAGACAGATATAAAAGACATAAATACACTATTCATGTATTTAATAAAACCAGGATTTAATATATGCATGGCACTAATCTTAAAGCACATGGACGGCAGCTGTATTTTCTTCTCCAACGCTGGTTCCTCTGCCCGAACTTCACGGGGCACTTTCCCGGCGCGCTCCGGCGGCGCCTCCACCGGCCAAACTTCTCCTCTCCCCTCACGGTGGTGGGGCGAGCTTTTCCGGCGGCTAGGGCGGCCGGAGGTGGCGGCGCCACCTCACCCGAGAGCTTCAAAACCGCCATTAATGGCTGAAAAATGATGTTGGGCTCGGGCTCATTCGACCCCGAACCATAACCTAGGTATTCCTAAGATCTAAGCATGAAGAGAGAGGTGAGGGAGACCTTCCCGGCGGCCTTGCAACGTGAGGAGCGGCGGGGAACCATGGCGGCGGTGGGCGGCGCTTCTCCCTTGGTTTCCACGGCCAAGCTCGGTTTCTCTCCCCTCTCTGCTGCTGCTCTCCTTGTTCTGAGAGTGGTGAGACTTGAAATGGAGAGGAAGAGAGTGAGAGATGAAGTATGGAGGGGAGGGTGATAATTCCTAAGTGCAAGGTGTGGTTTGCCTTGTTTTTGTCACCAAGCATGCATGGGTGGGTCCCTCCATTCCAGCTCCTTCTCATGACTCAATGGGTCGGCATCCATGTGGGGGCTGATGGCATGGGTCCAAGTGGCTCATTTCCCTTATACACCCTTAAATACCCCTTTCTCTCTCCTAAATTATTCTTTAATTTTGAGATTCTCTCTCTCTCTCTCCTCTCTCTCCTAGTCACTAAGTTGGCTGGTAAATCTCATATGGCAGCCCACATGTTTATTTCATCCCAAAATATGGTTAGCCCAAGTGAGTTGGGCTTGAGCTTGAGTTAGCCCATTTGGGCTAGCTTGACCCAAACCTAGGCTACGGTTGACTTAGGTCAATTTGGTCTTTGAGGTTGGCCCAAATGGGTCCTTAGTGACTCATTGGCCTCCCCTAAGGCCTAGGTAGGATTGTATTGGCCCTTTGAGGTCACTTGACCCTTAAATAGGGTACCTTGACTACTTTAGGGCTAGAGTTGACTTTGGTCAACTTAGCCTTTTTGGTTGGCCCCAATGGGTCCTTGCTGACCCGTTGGCCTCTCACTATGGTTATGAAGGTATGTGTGGGGTCCACTTGGCTAAGGGAACTTCAATTGGCCCTTGTGTAGGCCAGTTTGATCCAATGTAGGCTAGTTGACCCATTTAGGGTTAGAGTTGACTTTGGTCAACTCAGCCTCTTGGGTGGACCCCAATGGGTCCTAGGTGACCCTTTGACCTCACTCTATGGTTAGGTGGGCTTGGGTGCGGCCCACTTGGCTTGGGGATGGTCAATTGACCCTAAGTAGGTTGGTTTGACCCATTTAGGGTTAGGGTTGACTTGGGTCAACTTAACCCTTTTGACTGCCCTCCATGGGTCCTTATTGATCGAATGGATCTTATCATGGTTTGATGAGAACATGGTGGGGTCTTGAAGTCTTGGTGAAGCCCCATGGTTATCTTAAACAAAGGTTCAGGAATTTACTATTTGCAGACCATAGTGGCCTCACCCACATTCTTAGGTTATCCTTGGTCTTCTTGGGCTTCCTAGGGTTTGGTCATGACCTAGTCATGGCCAATAACCACACTTAGGAGTCTAGTTGGAAATGGGATGTTACAAGACGAGCCCTCTTGGCTGTCTCGCAAGCATCCTTCGCCACGAGGCCCTCTCGCCTATAAGGCCTACTCGCATCCCCAAAAGGGGGCGTCTCGCCCATTGTGGAGACCACCCGTCTCACCTCCTGCGAGTGGGCCACATGGTCCCACTCGCCTATTTGCTCCTCCTGCATGTTTCTTCTATTCGCGTCTTGAGGGCCCATCGCGAGCCCGAGGTTGTACAATTCAGACTCACCAATGCACCAGCAGCATTCATGGCTCTGATGAATCAGGTGTTCGAGCCATACCTCGATCATTTTGTGATTGTATTCATCGACGACATCGTAGTATACTCAGCTTCAGAATAATTGCATGTCGCACACCTAGAGATGGTACTTCAAAAACTTCGAGAGCATGAACTGTACACAAAGTTCTCGAAGTGTGGATTTTGGCTAAAGGAGGTTGGCTTCTTAGGTCATATTTTCAGTTCCGACGGTATAGTGGTGGACCCAGCAAAGATTCAGGCTGTCAAGGATTGACCATAGCTTCGTTTAGCAGCAGCAGATGTGAGGAGTTTTCTCGGGCTTGCGGGATATTACCGTAAGTTCGTGTAAAATAGCGCTACCACTGACATCACTGACCAAGAAAGATGCACCGTTCATATGGGTCCTGCAGTATGAAGATGCCTTCCAGGAGTTGAAAGGGAGGCTTACCTCAGCCCTCATACTAACCATTCCATCAGGCCAGGAGGGCTTTTAGGTATACACAGATGCTTGCCAACGGGTTTAGGAGCGGTCTTGATGCAAAATTGGAAGGTGTTTGCCTACGCCTCTAAGCAGCTAAAAGTGCGCGAGAAAAACTATGCCACACATGACTTGGAGTTGGGGGCAGTGGTCTTCGCATTAAAGATACGGAGGCACTATTTATACAGCGTTCGATGTGAGGTATTCTCAGACCACAAGAGTCTCAAGTACATCTTCACACAGAAGGAGTTGAATTTACGACAGAGGCAGTGGTTGGAGTTCTTATGCGACTATGATTTTGATCTCCAGTACCACCCTGGCAAGGTAAACACGGTCACAGATGCTCTGAGTAGAAACCCTACAGCCCTTACCGGTTGGATGGTGTGTACCCCGAGAGACATAATGCGGGCCCTCGAAGAGATGGGAATCATGGTGATTGCCTCGGGAGATTCAGTTGCGGACGCACATCAGTTATATTTGACGGAGATCAAGTGTG
Source organism: Platanthera guangdongensis (assembly GCA_039583875.1). NCBI lineage: Eukaryota > Viridiplantae > Streptophyta > Magnoliopsida > Asparagales > Orchidaceae > Platanthera > Platanthera guangdongensis. Next base: position 133,216 of record JBBWWR010000142.1, read on the forward strand.
ATCTTCGGGACAGGATTAGGGATGCTCAGTCGGATGACCCATTATTCGAGGACAGGATTGCCCGTTTAAAGGCCGGAAAGGAGCACCCGTATTTTCTGATAAGAGACAGAATTCTTTATTTCCGTGATAGGATGTTCATTCCTTCTGGTGGTCAGTTTTGGCACGAGATTTTGTATGATATCCATCACACTCGCTACTCAATCCATCCAGGCATCACAAAAATGCATGCAGATCTGAAGAAGACATTCTGGTGGCCAGGGATGAAGCGAGACGTCATCTCTTTTGTGATACATTGTCCGACTTGCCAGCTTGTTAAGGCAGAGTGCAAGAGCCCTGCCGGGTTGCTACAGCCACTTCCCGTTCCAGAGTGGAAATTTGAGGACATATCCATGGATTTCATCCATGGCCTTCCCCGCTCTCGGACGGGGAATGACTCTATTTGGGTGGTGGTTGACCGATTGACGAATGTGGCAAGATTCATCCCCAACCGCCAAGACGATGGTGTTGGAAAATTTGTGCGTCTTTTCATTGAGAATGTGGTTCGATATCACGGTGTGCCAAAGTCCATAGTTTCTGATCGGGACGGCCTCTTTACGCCAGGTAACACAACAAATTTATATCTCTTATTTAGAGTTTAATTTCTTTACTTTTCAGAAATGCTATGACCCAATCGAATTTTCGATGACGAAAATTTTGTTAGACTTTTTAGATTTGTAACATCCCAATTTCGATCTTCTAGACCTCCTTCATGTTATTCGACCCGCTAGAAGTTTTTGTGAGCTGGGTTGGCACCTAAATAGTAGGTTAATGACCTATTGGGTATTATTGGCTCAATAAGTCACTTTCTCCACCATCAGGGTCACACGAGCTTCTTCCAACCTAGGCAAACATTGGACACAAATAGTTGTGTAAATTAACTCACTAGGTCTTTGTAAGCCCAATAAACACATGAAAAGTACACCAATACTCTAAACAAGTCAAATTGATCTACTGCGACACATACTCATCACGCTGATATACCTAAACTTGCGTAAACTCGAGATAGTTGTAATTAGTCTAAACGCACACCAAGCCACCCGACTCAATTAGCTCATCGACGCAATATGCGGTTAAGCCGCCAACACATGTTAAAATAGTCATTAGGCCACATGTCTAAAAGGATGACCTCAAAGTTAATCAAAATATTTAGATAAATTATTTATTTAAATAATTATTTAATTAAATAATTAAGGAGAAATGGTAAAAATAACAAAGCTTAGAGGGAGTTTATTTCTTACCTTTTAAGCCTAGGAAGGAGGCATATGTGGCAGCAATTAGGGAGGGAGGCATTTCTCCCCAAGGAAAGAGAATTATCTCCTTCCTAAAAAGCCTAAATCCACTCCTACCCATACATGAACTTCAAGTGAGGTTGGATTTCATTTTCCCTACCAACTTACACCTCCAACCAGCAAGAACCGGAGCCCGACGACATTCCGACGAGCCTCCTTCCTCAACTCTGGCGATTTCCACCACTCATGGCCACCCGTCGATCCCCTCACCTAAATGGCACTCATGTAAGTTCTTACGACTCCTCTCTGCCCTAGATCTATTTCTCGTCGACCCCCGCTGTAACAGCCCAGGCCCGACCACTACAGGGCTTTACTGGGACCCAACTGGCACCACTACAGGGCTGCAGCCCAATACACCCCAACGCCTTTCCCGCCTGTTTCTCAGCAAGCGCGTTGTTGGCGCTAGGTATCGAACCCGCAACCCTTGATAACACACTCTTCCAACAGTGCTCATCACCACTGAGCTGCAGCTCAGTTGGTGATGACCCACTGTTGGAAGAGTGTGTTATCAAGGGTTGCGTTTCGATACCTAGCATCCAACAACGCGCAGCTCAGTTGGTGATGAGCACTGTTGGAAGAGTGTGTTATCAAGGGTTGCGGGTTCGATACCTAGCGCCAACAACGTGCCTTGCAGAGAAACAGGGCGGGAAAGGAATTGGGGTATATTGGGCTGCAGCCCTGTAGCGGTGCCAGTTGGGTCCCAGTAAAGCCCTGGTAGTGGTCGGGCCTGGGTCGTTACATAAAAAGTGCAGCTCAGTTGGTGATGAGAACTGTTAGAAGGTTGCTTATCAAGGGTTGCTGGTTCGATACCCTGCGCCAACAACGCGCCTTGCTGAAAAACAGGCGGGAGAGGCATTGGGGTGTATTGGGCTGCAGCCCTGTAGTGGTGCCAGTTGGGTCCCAGTAAAGCCCTGTAGTGGTCGGGCCTGGGCCGTTACACCCGCCGCCTCCAATCACCAGAGATGGCGATCCCGACCTTGGATAGCTTCAGACCACCCACACCAACCTCCGCCGCCATCGTGGGTTTCGACCTTGCATGGGGCTTGTGAAGGGAAGAGAGGGTCCCCACGACTCTCTCCCATGGGCCTTGAGGCGGAGGAAGCTGTTGGAATCCACTCCAGCGGCCTCCTCCATCCAAACAAACAAACGTCGGAGGAGGCCTGGGCCGCCGCAGCTACCCCACCTGAGCTCCCCCCCCCCCCCCCCACCCCCCGGGTGCTTCCACTTGGGGTGGTGGCCGAGTTAGATCCCGCCCATGGAGGTGGGAAGGCTTGCACATGAAGACCTAAAGGCTCACGGAGCATGCTACCACTGTGGACCTGGAAGGGTTTTCCTTCCAGGTTTTGGGTGCGGTGGCGACGGTCGACCACCGGGCGGCACTTCGTCGGTGTGCCCAACCCCGGGCGTATCCATTGTTGGTGATATCCAGAGCACCGGCGGCCTCGGCTTGCCATGGGAAATCCTCCGCATACAACCACGTTAACTGAAATAGGAAGATTTCTTTTTGGAAAAGTTCTTTTTGGCAGTTCCTCACCTAAATGACACGCATGTAAGTTCTTACGACTCCTCTCTGCCCTAGATCTATTTCTCGTCGAGCCCCGCCGCCTCCGATCACCGGAGACGGTGATCCCGCCTTGGATAGCTTCGGACCACCCACACCAACCTCTGCCTCCATCGTGGGTTTCGACCTTGCATGGGGCATGTGAAGGGAAGAGAGGCTCCCCACGACTCTCTCTCATGGCCCTTGAGGCGGAGGAAGCCGTTGGAATCCACTCCAGCGGCCTCCTCCATCCAAACAAACAAAAAAAAACATGAAAAAAATATATGTATGCAATATTATTTTCCGGCCATCGTCGGCGGTCGGCCGGCGCGCAGGCAGCTACGCCACCGAGCTCCCCCCCCCCCCCCCCCCCCCCCCCCCGGGCGCTTCCACTTGGGGTGGTGGCCGGAGGTAGATCCCCACCCGTGGAGGTGGAAGGCCAGCACATGAAGAGCTAAAGGCTCACGGAGCATGCTACCACTGTGACCTGGAAGCGTTTTCCTTCCAGGTTTTGGGTGCGGTGGCGGCGGTCGACCGCCGACCGACACCGGGCACTTCGCCGGTGCCACCAACCCCGGGCGTACCCATCGTTGGTGATATCCAGAGCACCGGCGGCCCCGGCTCGCCATGAGAAATCCTCCGCATACAACCACGTTAACTGAAATAGAAAGAGTTCTTTTTGGAAAAGTTCTTTTTGGCAGGTCTTCATTTTTATTTATATATACATTTTCCTAGTGTCCATATATTTAACTGTCTATATATATCTGTATGTTAAAACGAAAATTTATTATCCCGTGTGACTCTGCCTAGTTGTCAAAATGTGTAAGATTTAGTCGTTCCTTGCTTCAGTGAAATTATAATTAGTCAGAACCATTAATCAAGCCGTTTTTAGTCCCAAAATATTTAAAATTTAGATTGCAATTTGACACACTATCATGATGGTTATTCATGTATTTAAATCAGTCACGCGCGATGTTCTGTATGATTTTTGTACAGAGAATAATTCTGTATATGGTAGATTGTCGTAATTGTCAATTGTGCAAATCAAGTACATCCAGCATGCCATCCAGGGATTTTTTCTCCCGTAATTAGTGAATTAGATGAATATGACAATTATTTATTTACGAGTGCTTAACCGCTCAAGTTTATGTATTCCTTAATAAGTCTCGTGTATTATATTTAGATGCTTATGCAATGTTTTATACAGAGAATGTTTGCCAGAATAGTTTATATATTTTCCAAGTAGTCATAGTTTGAATCTTATAGCTCTTTAAGATGGAAGGACTCAAGTTTATGTTTGCTACTTCAGGTATCTACAGTGTTCATGTTGTGACCTTATCCTCTCTCTGGCCGTGATAAGGTCATTGTTGCTAATGTTTCCCTTTCTTCTATTGTGGCCAAAGACATTGTTGCAGAGTCTTAAACATGAACAAGTTTACGTTCTACTTCAAATAGTTCTATAACTAATAAAAAAATAGCAGTAGAGTTGTTGATTCATTCGAACATATATTAATGACTCATATTATTGTATAATGCATGAAAGTGTGACGCTTCAATCTTAAAAGCTGTCACTGCCAGCTTAATCATGTGAAAAAAAAATCAAGTCGTTGGTGATTCCACATTTAATCATTGTAATTGATACCTTTTTGATAATAAAGTTTCATTACTCCAATATATTTGGTCTACTTTTCCTGTTCACACAGGTCCCACCACGTACCCAGAGCTTAGAAGAAGCAACCCCTCCACAACCAAAAATGGCTGAGCAGGGTACGAGGAATACTAGCTGGTAACTAAATCGCGACGACTAAAGGGGATAGTCATTAAGTCGCAACCTGTCTCTCTGGAAAAGGAATTCAAAAGCTCAGCTGGCGTCCAAGAAAAGAGTTTGAGAGATCTCTGCGAGATTCCAAAAGTCCTCTTCCTCTCGTTTATAGGCAAATCCAAGGGAGGGGGTGGGTCTTAATTAAAGCCCACCTCACGGCGACTAAGCGACTTCCTGGAGGAGCTCGCACGCTGGGCGAGTAGCATCCCTAGTCGTCTACCTGACGAGTATATAAAGGGAGCTCGCCAACTCGCTCAGGCCTTCTGCTGCCGAGCGAGTTGACCCTAACTTCTTCTGTCTTGACTTGCTGACTTTGACTTCTACTGACCTAACCATAGAGGGGTCCACTCTCGAACGATATGGTTGTGCAGCTGCGCGATAGTGGAAAAATTATTAATGGGCTGAACATTGGGAATTTGAGGTACACACTCCAGGAGCCTTGATTTTGTGCATCTCT
>JBBWWR010000143.1:0-54035 GCA_039583875.1 Platanthera guangdongensis
TCTCCGAACAACGGGTTCAACATTGTTTTTCCAAGCTCGTGACGAGCTCGAAAAAAGCGGGATTGTGTATAACCTGTAATCATCGAGATCAGAGTATCGCAGAAGACGACTATCCACAGACCATTCGACGAGCTGTGGCGAGCAGAGGCGAGCAGAGGCGAGCTTGGCCGAGCAGAGGCTAGCTGTTGCGGGCAGAGGCGAGCTGTGGCGGGAAGAGTCGAGCTTGGGCGAGCAGAGGCGAGCTATGGCGAGCAGAGGAGAGCTTGGGCGAGAGAGGCGAGCTTAGGCGAGCAGAGGCGAGCTTGGGCGAGCAGAGGCGAGCTTGAGCGAGCAGAGTCGAGCAGAGGCGAGCAGAGGCGAGCAGAGCGAGCTTGGGTGAGCAGAGGCGAGCTGTGGCAAGCAGAGGCGAGCTTGGGAGCAGCAGAGGCGAGCTTGGGCGAGCAGAGGCGAGCTGTGGCGAGTTGGGCGAGCAACTCGCGAGTATGGGCGAGTATCCCTTGGAACTCGCTGGCAGAATCTGGATACTCGCCTATACCCCCCCCCCCCCCCAGGATTTCTCTATAAATAGCCCCCCAGGGGTACTGGAAATGACACTTTTGGAAGCGGCCGAGGTCCCCCCAAGTGGATACTCGCCCAGTCCATGCCTGCCTAGTACCTCGCCCAGCCTTTTGGTTGCGGAGGGGAAGCTTCTTCCGAGCTTCTGGGTACGTGGTGGGACCTCCCTGCTGGAGCACTTGGGGTGTGCTTGTAGATAGTTTCCTTTCTTTCTCGCTAGTCACTTGAAATGTGATGTCGGATCGTAGAATCAGTAACCTTAGGATACATTGATCCTATTTTTGAGGTTGAGATTTTTCCCGGCTTCAACACCATAGAGTTTCAAAAAACTACCGAATTCAGTTGCACAAATATTCAAAGAGTCTGCTACATTACCACCAAAAAGAGAAATAGATCACAAAATATCATTAGTAAACGAATCAGCCGCCCCAAATTTAAAACCTTTTAGGTATCTATATTTTCAAAAAATGAAATCGAAGGTATGATTGCTGAGATGTTGAAAAACGGGCTGATAAGGCCGAGCAATTTCGAGTTTACCGCCCCGGTCCTATTAGTTAAACAAAAGACGGGACTTGGAGGTTTTGTGTAGATGATAGGGCATTAAATAAAGTAACTATAAAGGATAGATTCCCCATTCCTACCATAGACGAGTTATTGAATGAGTTACATCTAGCCCGATATTTTTCAAAAATTGTTTTACGATCGGGATATCATCAGATTAGGATGACGGATAAGGACATCCACAAAACAGCGTTTAGAACCCACCAAGGCCATTACGAGTTTCTTGTAGTGCCTTTTGAATTAACCAATGCTCCATCCACTTTTCAAGCTCTAATGAACTCCATTTTCAGCCTTACCTACACAAGTTTATTGTGATATTTTTGACGATATTCTAGTTTTCGGCCCAACAAAGGCGAACCATTTAAAACATTTAGAGATTACCTTGAGCATAATTCGGGAAAATCAATTGTTCATAAAACTATCAAAATGTTATTTTTTGGCCCATGAAGTGGAATTCTTAGGGCATGTCATTCGAGAAGGACGGGTATCACCTAATAAAAGTAACATAAAAGCATTTGAGCAATTTCCAGTACCCAAAAAACAAAAAGACATACGTGCATTATTAGGACTAACTGGATACTATCGTAATTTTATAAAAGATTATGCTAATCTTGCATATCCATTGTGAAAGTGCAGCTAGATCTGATATACTCTAGAGGGGGGTGAATAGAGTATATGGTGCTTTGAAAACTTTTACAACAATTGTTGTGATAAGAGTGAGCAGGGAAGCAATAATAAATCTAATCACAGCACTAAGTTAAATAAAAGCTAAGCACAAAAAAATCAAGGCCAGAAACAAACATAAACACAAGCAAAACCAGAAGACACAAGGAAATATAGTGGTTCCCCTAAACTTGGGTACATCCACTCTTCTACCACCCTAGGTAGGAATCCACTGCAGGATGAGTTGATCAGGTATCCTGGGCACTAATAAGCTTTTGATAAGGTGCTCAAAAAGCAAAGCAGATTTTTTGATTAGTTGTCTTGCCACCAATGAGCTTTTGACAAGGTGCTCAAAAACCAAGCTCAAACTTTTGAAGGGAGTTTGAGAAACCCTTACAGAGAGGGGGTGAGAGAGTGATGGAAGTCTTCTCTTTCTCAAACAACTGAGAAGACTATGTGGATTGTTGATGTCAAAGCTCCCCCTGAATCCTTGAGATCTTCAGGAAGAAAAGCTTTGCTGAGGGTGATAGGCCTTCAAAGATTGAACTCCAGCAATAGATGATTTCAGCAATAGCTGAAATGTTGAATGTCTGGAGTCTTGAAAATATGTTGGCCTTGAACACTTTGAAAACTAAAGAGATCTGAAGATTTTAGAAAGCTTGATCTCCTTGGATGAGTGTTCTTCAGAATTCTTTTTGACAGAATATTTTTGAATGTGTCTCTGTAATCTCTGTTCTATGAGTGATTCAAAAATTCTGTCTTTTATTCTCTGGTACAGAATAGAATAACATTCTCTGTCAAGAATAGTCGTTAGCCTGCATTGATTGCATCCTTAATTGCGAAATCTCTTCTGGAGGAAAGTCCATAGAAATATTCCTTGAAAAATCCCTTGAAACTTGGTCCAGAAATGAATGAAAACGGCTAGGAAATCTCTGAATTAATTGCAGAATAACTCCTTGACTGATTTGAATTTGAATTTAGAAACATCCTGGAAGTTATCTGAAATCGTCGAACTGAGCTCTGCTATCGTCGAGCTTAGCTCAGCGATCTGGAAACATACAGCAGCAAAATATCGTCGATCTGAGCTCCAAGATCGTCGAACTGAGCTTAGAGATAAAGATCCAAAGTAGAGTCAAAATCGTCGACCTGAGCTCACCGATCGTCGAATGGAGTTCGACGATATAATGAAGTTGAGCTCAGCGATCGTCGAATGGAGTTCGACGATCTGTCGAAGTTGAGCTAGACGATCGTCGAATGGAGATCGACGATCTGTCGAGGTTGAGCTAGATGATCGTCGATCGGAGTTCGACGAATCATCGTGCTGAGCTCGACGATATGACTTAGTCTCCAAATACAAAATCTTGGTCTTCAGGGCATCTTCCAAACCTAGACTTCTAACCCTTAGACTCAATTCTAATTGACCTATGAGCTATACAGGAGGTCAAGCAAAGGTTCCTAGAGACATAGTGATCCTGACCCAAATTAGTAATAGGGTGTTCCAACAATCTCCCCCTATTTGGGTTAGTATTACTATTTACAGACTTTGGAAAAATTTTAAATCACATCATACAAGCATCAAAGCAGAAAAACAACAGCTAGACATTGCAGAATCACAGAGATATATATACCATCCAGATAATCAGAAATCACAGAAATTGTCACCTTACAATATCATTTCTTCTCTTTGCCTTTAACAAGTTTAATCTCTCTGTTAGGATTGAGAGCTTCTTTGTTTGACCTAGTATCATCTGCTGCACCCAAATATGTTTGCTTTTTAGGCCTGGGAACTACAGCTTCAGGATGTAATTCCATATATCTGTCAGCATCAAAGAATTTACTTGAAGCATATCTCTCTAGCTCTTTCAGTCTCTGTTCAGACATGGTTGAAATGTTGGAAGAATCTATTCCTTGCTCTTTAGCCTTTTTAATCTGATCCAGTGCAGCTAATTCCTTTAATCTGGCAGTCCAAGCAGCTGATGTTTTCAGGATCCTCAAAGGGTACAGGTGGTTTATACCTGTTGGAGGGATTGTCTTGAGGAGGCCTGGCAGACACAGTCTCTTTCAGCTTGTAAGGGAAAGGACCAGATGTTGTATCAGAAGAAATTTGTCCTCCCCTAGAATATGGGTGCTGCCTGGAGTAACCAGTAGACTTGAATATCTCTTTGATTACCTCTATATCCTCCTCTCCTAGAATGTGAACCCCTGGATTGGCTTTCCCTGTGGTAGGATCTGGCATGAGGTTGATAGGAGCTTGACTTCTGGCTGGGGTTGAGCTGCAGAGCTTCCACCTGCACCTGCATCAGGAGGAGGTGGTGGAGGAGGATGAGAGTGCTGGAATTTGGATGAACCCTTCTCATATTTTCTCTTTTTCTTCATTGCTTTCAGCTGGTTCTTGGAGTATTGCATCCAGTGTTCAGTGATTGGGCAGTCATGTAGAATGTAATATGAGATATCATTGTTATCCTTAACTTTAGCAGGAGGTACCCTCTTCATTGCTTTGCTCCTTGCCTTTCTTTTCCTAGCAATGGTAGCAGAAGAGTCATCAAAGTCTGTTCTAAATTCATCACTCTCAGAACTCTGATCATCATAGAGAGCATCTATTTTCTTCATTAGATCCTTCTTGAGTTGAACAGAAGCAGATGAGGCAGAAATAGCAGCAGATATTGAAGGTGTTGCACTAGGAGTAGAAGCAGAAACAACAATAGCAGTAGCAGTAGGCTCTGGAGAGGTGACAACAGCAGTAACAGTCTCACTAACAGTAACAGACACAGAAGGAATATCATCAAGGACTGCAGAAGGCTCAAATTCAGGTGCCTCTGTCATCAGAATGTCCTTGTAAATTGGTTCATCAGAAACAATAGGAACTTCAGCAGCAGTATCAATATTTGCAGTAGCAGCAGTATCAACATTCTCAGAAGCAACAACAATCCTTTCTTCAGAAGCAGCAGCATCAACACTTTCAGCAGCATCAATTACTGAATTTACAAAGGAGGTGATAATGCTAGGGTCACAGCAGGAAAAAGGCACAAGTGCCTTGGATAAATCTTCTGGTGGCTGGACAGCATTGACCTCTGGCAGACAGCTGAAGTAAGCAGAATCAAAAACTGACAGCAAAGACCTGAGGTCTATTGCAAGGACTGCAGTAGCAGGAGGAACTTATGCTTGAGGCACAACAACAGCAACAAGAGGAGGAGCAGCAGAAGAAGCAGTAGTAACAGCAGCAGCAGACAGACAGCTTACAGAAACAGCAGCAGCAGCATGAAGATTCACTTCATATGGCATCTCCCCCTGCCTAGATGCAGACATGTCTGGATCAAGGCACACTGCTGTAGGTGCTGCCTGAGGGAAGAGGGAAGAGAGCCTGGCAGAAAGGGCTGCCACTGACAAGTGTAGTGGAGCCAAGGAGGTCTCCAACAGCAGAGAGAGCCTGGGGGCAAGCAGCACATATAGCCTGTTAGCAAGGGCTGGGAGGTCTACTTGCTCAAGAGCTGGAGCAGAGGTAGAAGGTATAGGAGCAGCTGAGGGTTCTGGTAGTGGAGAGCTGGTGAATGGTGGAAGGGATGGCTGAGGTGTTGGCAAGGTGGATATGGAGGATAGAGGGATGGAGATAGATGGGGTGAATGTTGGTTGATCTATGATTTGGTGTAGGAGGTCTTGAAATGAAGTGGAGGAGGAAGGTAACTCAGGAGGAGATGATGGGGAATCATCCATAAAGGAATCATCAAGTAGGGTGAAGGATGGATGAGAGGGTGATGAGGTGACATCAGGTGGGGGGTAGGAGAATAATGGGTGGAATTGTTCTGCTGGTGGAGGTAGATTAGGTTCTGGAGAAGGTGTTGATGTTGGAGATGGGCTGAATATGATGATGGTGGATGGAGCTGGAATGGTGGATGGTAGGGGAAGGGATGGAATTTGAGGAGGAGGAGAGGCAGAAACAGCAGCCAGGTCATCTGCAGGGGCAGAGACCTGTGGAGGAGTGACTCTTAGAGTCCTTGTGCTTGAAGGGGTACTGGAGGAGGGCCTGCTAGGCTTGCTGATTTGTCTGTTTCACTTTCCAAAGAGGGCACAAGACAGTCTCTTGGAGGCATTTATGTGAATTTCAGAGGAGACCAGCAAGGCAGGGCACCTGTGCTGCAGAAACACTCCAATGATTCTCCCAAAGTTAACAAAACTTTTGTTGATTTTCTTTTTGATGAGGTCAAAGAAAACCTCTCCCCAATTCAGATTCTTTCTGAAAGTCCACCTAGTGTCAGCTATGTGCACCTATGGGGGGGGGGATAGGTGACGAGTAGCGCTTTTGCGGAAGTTACGAATGTACCTGCATAATAAAAATAAAAAGCACAGCACACAGAATACACAGGCAATTTATAGTGGTTCCCCGACTTGGGTACATCCACTTTCCCCCTTCGACCTATCTCCCAACAAGGGACGACTCGGTCTCTTCTCCAACAGGATTGAAATTCAATCTCTGCACTATCGGAAGGAACCCTTCCACACGTGAGAGTCAACACTCCCACAAAACGGGTTGCACCCAACCCTTACAACACGGAACAAAAGTTCCTTTACAACAAAAGTAAATATAGAATATATACGAGATACAAACTTCTTTCGGAGACTACGGTGTTCCTCTTCGTTCGACGACGTGTTCGTGAAGTCTACGAAGAGTCTACCACCTTGGTCTCTCTTGGAGAGGATCTCCCCGGAATCGGCGGCGGCAACACGAGCGGCGGCTAGCTTCGGGATCGGCGGCTATGATGATGAGCGGCTGCTGAACTTGGAGATCCAAACTTCGTAGCGAAGCTAGCTTGGTCTTCCAACGGTCACACGAGGATCGGTCGTCTCGATCGATTCGGACGGGGAAGTTTTTCCCGGTCAACAAATCGAGAGACAAGAGATCTCTGGATAGACACGTGAGACTCAAGCTTTGCTAAGCTTCTGTCGCCGGAGATCACGAAGGATTCCCGATTGTTGACGGCGACCTACTTGCCCGAGCGCGATGGCGGCGGTGGAGAGAATTCGCGATTTTAGGGTTACGTCGCGGCTCGGTTTCTTTCTCTGTGTTTTACTGTTCAAAATACCCGAATATATATACTGTAGATAACTCCAATATGACCGTTTGTGGGACCCACAATAGAAATCCCTAAATCCCGGTCCAGAAAATTGACAGCTGTAGAATCCGGTTCAGGAACATCCCGAGAAAACGCTAAGTGAAAATCGGCGAGAATCGCAGGTGATTCTCGACGAATCGGCGAGAATCACCAAGTGATTCTCGACGATTCGTCGAGAATCGCTAGTGATTCTCGACGAATCACTTATTAATTCTCAGCGATTTTCACTTGGTATCCATGATCTGCTTAACCACTGGTTTGGCGAGAATCACTAGTGATTCTCGCCGAATTTTACTTGGCACCGTTTTGAGGTAGCCAGAAGGAGTCGGCGAGAATCACTAATGATTCTCGTCGATTCGGCGAGAATCACTAGTGATTCTCGTCGAATCGGCGAGAATCACTTGGTGATTCTCGTCGAATTTTCCTTGGACGAATTTTCGTCTTCACCCAGGAGCTGCTCCTTGTCTTCTCTTGCATATGAACGGCCCTGTACTTGAAAGTAAGTGCACTACAATAGAGAGAGTACACGTAGGCCAACACGCTGATCTGCTCAACGAGGGATTACGTCTTGCAGACCCGTGTATATTGACCTACTGCACCCTGACATTGGTGTGCACTTAGCGTGGAGGAGCTGCAAGTACAACTTAAGATGTTTCATCAAATACATTGTGAATTCATCTTAGCTTGACAGGTGCTTCCTCAAATCCAGGTAATTGTGGATACAATACCCAACAATCTCCCCCTATTTGACGAAGCCAAAACCCTACTAGCTAAGATGAATAACACCTATCAAATAATAAACATAGCATTCAGAAATTAAACATGCAGCACAAGAGAATATATGCAACCAGATCAGGACTTGAGTCATTCACAAATTCAGATATATATACCAATATATATACACATATAATCTCAGAATTGTTCATATGATAACAATAATCATTAAGTGTTCTTAAGACAAAGTGACAAGCTATAAGTTATTGACTATTTTCCTTAGCTAAGTCACCCTTAGGATTTTGAGCCAAGTACTTCTTGCTTTGCCTCTCCATGTATTCTTTGGGCTTCGGGTAATACCTAGGAGGAGGAACTTTATCTGCATCCTTGTTGTTTCTGAAAAAGATGTTGCGTTTCGCTTCAAACGTTTTGTGCGTTTCCCACTCATACTGGCTATATACTTCGTTTCGATTGATCTCTCCTCTTTCTTGCAGCCAGAAGGTGTCTAAGATGATGTTCCTTGAAACTGGACTCCACCTTTCGTTTCGTACATCCTCCTCACTCATTCTGATTCTCTTCTCAGCTAGAATCTCCTTGGAGGTCCCTTCCTGAACTTTTCTCTTTCCCCTGGCTTTTGCTAAGGCTTCTTGGTCAAACATGCTCCTCAGTTTAGCTTTGGAGAGAGCCCTAGCATCAGCGTCATTTGTGGGAACATCTGCAGCACTTGTACTTAAGTCCTCAGTAGCACACACTCCCTCAGCGGTCGTAGATGTCTCAGGAACATCAATACCTGCAGGATTGTCAGGCAGAACGACGCCTAACGTACCTAACGCCTGTTGGAGCATCCACTAACAGCTCTCATAGACATATTTGCTTGATTGTGCGAAGTGTGTGCTCATGCTTTCTTGAAGCTCGGCCAACTTAGTTATATACTCTTTCTCCCCCTTTTTGGCTTCGACAGCGATGCAGTTTGCATATGAGTGCAGGGAGTCATCAATATGCTTGGTGGTCTTGGAGAATTCAGTGACCAAGGCCTGCTGATTGGCGTTAAGAGTGACCATATTACCGTCAAACTTTTGAATGTTGTTGGCGACAACATGTGCATTCTGATTGACAACGGCAAGAGTATCAGTATTCTTTTTCAAACCGGCCATTAGAAGTGTGACAGCTTGTCCGGCCTCGGTGTACTTTTCTTCAAATTTCTTCTCCATCACATCCAGTTTATGGTTAATCTCAACCATATTCTTGAGCATGAGCTTTTCAGAAGTCTTAATCCTGTCAGCATTTATTCTGAGCTTCATCAAAGGAGGCTTTAAGTTCATTCACAATGCCCTGAATGATATTGACAGTGTGAGTGGCTAGCTCATCTCGTAACGGAATAGCCGGAGGCACTTGTGGGCCTTGCATTTCAGCAGACGCATCTGTAGAGCTGGATACAATCACAGTCTCTAATGGAGGAATGCTGGCGGCCTCTGGAGATTTATCTGACTCCCCCTCCACTGGTGCATTCTTTTCAGATGGAGGTTCAACAAGATCCGGACCCTCCAATACTTCATGTCCCTCATTCCCATCTTCCTCTCTGTCATCATCCAAGAAATCATCTATATCAGCAGCATCTTCCAATTCTTGGTCAGCAGTTTCCAGTACAGCATCACTTCTTCTTGAATTTCGGCCACAGCAGCCCTGGCCACCTGGGCGATTCAGATACTACATCAGTATGCGAGGGTAGAGGCTCCCCTCGATTCCCGCAGTCAGGGTATCAGGAATTTCATGTGGGGTTACTGCTGGAGATACTCCCTGTTGTTCTTCCACTGCAGTCTGCCCAATACGCCTCTCCCATCGATCAAACACACTAGAGTCCATCTTCTTCAGGTAGTGGAGAGGGACACCTTTACTCATGTCGAATTTGTCTCCATTTAGCTGGTTTAGATATAGACTTAAGATGCGGCCAAAACTTGGAGAGCCCAAGGTGTCCTTGATCTTCTCGAACAGCAACTCCCCCCAGTTAAACCTCTTGCGGCAGACGACAGCTATCAGGATCTTGAACATATCCCCTGAGATATGGTCATGAGAGCCTGGCTTGCAGATGAGCACCTTTCCAATAATGTCGGACAGGAGCTTCCCTTCTTCATTCATCTCTTTTCTCTTTATTGACCGAGTTCCTCGTGGGAGACCGCAGAATAAGAGAGTTCTGTTTTTGTCCTCGTCCTCCAGATAGTCCTCCTGCTCCGAGCTAGAAAGCTGCAGGTAGCAAGTCAGCTTGCTGGCAGATAGCTTGACCTTTGCCCCAGCCACCTTGCTTTTGATTAGTGAGTCGCCTTTTCGGAGTCTTGCGGTGGCGAAGAACTCCAGTACCTCTTTGTCCAAAACTTTGCAAGGGTGCTCCAAGACGAAGGTTAGCCCAGCCTCTTCCAGCATCAGAATGATGTTACGGAATTCGTCCGAGGCATGAGAAAACCCAGTTCGAACCAGCTCGCAGCCAGAGACCAACCCAGCAGTTGTCCTTGGAGCCATTGTAGATCTAGAGAGAGAAGCCCTACTCTAAGCGTTAATGAACATACAAAAGGAAAACGTCACTAGTGAGAGCGTCCAAGTACGGGTGAGGAAGGGGTTACCTAAGGGCTTATACGGAAGTGAGTTGGTGAGCTTCGGGAAGACCTTCGGTGGATGGAAGAGTTTCCTGTGGGGTTCGGCCTTGCTAGAACCTGGCGAGAACCTTCTCGATTGGACCTTGCGAGAACCTTGCGAGAACTCACGGGAAGAAGATTTGTCTAATTCGGTTTCTGATACCATTTATCTAATTCGAAATTGAGAGGTTTCTTGACTAGGAATTTTCACGTTGAGAAGCTTGCAATATTTTTGAAATTTTCTGATGTCAAGTCAATATAAAAATGATAAATACATGTATAGTTTAGAGTCAATCTATTTGGATTTGAACGAGGCTTTTCCAAAAACTTCTTGATGTCAATTGTGAGTTGTCGAGATTCACGATGACATATCTTCGTTAACCCTTTATTGATGTGTAAAGGTTTGCATGCATCGAGTTAACCTATCCTTAGATGTGCATAGATACACTAATATACAAAGATGTATCTGAATATAAGGATATATATGTATATATAGGTAATTGTCAATTGAAAATGACTCAAGTCTTGGAACTGATCATGAGTACCTGGGATTTTGAGAGTCATCATTTTAGTCCCTCAGGTAGAACATATCAGAAGCTCAATGTGAGTATGCTCAAATTGATATCACATCTGTTATTATAGACGATTGTTCCAATTTAGTCTTGAGCCACCTACTGTCTAGTTCCCATCATATTCACGGGAACCTAGACTACCCTGCAAGAAAGAATTACTTTACCTTAGGAACCCAAATCATATTGGGTCCTAGGTTCCTGTTAGCATAAGCACGCAACTGCCTTCCTTCAGAAAACCTGTCTGGAAGACTACCTCTGTCCCGAGAATGTGGATAAGCCCTTGTCGTGGGCACAGAGGGGTTGTGCCAACAGTCGATGGCAAAGTGCCCCACTTTGTCGCAGCACCAACATGGGTGAATGTTGTATCGCCGTTTCTGACCTGATCTCGTGACTGATGTAGTCATGGTCCTAGGTCTAAACGGGATAGGGCATGATCTTGTCACAAAAACTCCTCTTCCATCGTGACACGTGGAAGGGTGGAAAGAATGCATGTTGTGAGCGTTATGAGGCCGGTAAGGTGGTGCCATTCTTTCAGGTATCTCCCTTACAGAGGCCTCATGGAACCTGACATCATGACTTCTATCCTCTCTATCTCGTGTCCTCGAGTGGTGAGAAGTCTTCTGTGAGCTGGGACATGCAGATCCACGCTGTGTTGAGGCAGTGGCAGTGAATACGAAGGGCTCAGAATGAGCCTTAAGTATTCTCTCGTGGGTGGCCACTCCGGCCCTTGCACTCCGGGTTTCTCCACATGGGGACAGATCACCCTTGCAGTGACCACGACTATGCCTGTGGTCATACCTGAAGGCATGATGAGTTGCCTTCCTGCTTGGAGTGGGGGGTCGGAATACCGTTTCCCCATTTCTCCACGAATTGATAATCCGGGAGATCCACCCGTTTTCTTGCTTTCTCTTAATGGCATCAACCTTGGAGAAGTTTGATACTATTCTTTTCTCATTCTCCAGACTACTCTCTAGAGCTGAGATCTTAGAGTCCTTGGCCTTGTTGGACGCCAATTGGAGAACCAACAAGACCTTCAGTCGAGCAATCTCTTGAGCTTGCTCCTCAGCAAGTAGATTGCTTGACTGAAGGGCTCTCTTCAGGGAATCAGCATTTTCTGAAGGAGGGCAGTTCCTGTCTTCAGAAATTTCAAGAGATACGGGGCAGGATGAAGAAGTTACCTGCACTTCTGTGTTATTGTCGTTAGATCCAGTGACTATTGTTTCATCCACATCAGAGCTGCTTTCCTCACTGTCCTCTTCAGTCTCTGACACAGACACTGGAGCTCTGATGCAGTCAGAGGGATCCTTGCCTTCATCTTCAGAAGTGAGGACCCCCACATACGCTTCATCCTCTGATTGACAGTATATTCCAGCTTTCTCTGACCCCCCCCCCCCCATCAGCTCAGAGATCATCATCCACAGAGATTTAGCCGTTCTACATTTTTCCAATCTAGAGCGAGAGGCTCCTGACCAGATATCCATGATAATTTGACGAATCCTCTCGTCCAAGTGAAATAGTGATAGTTCCGTCTCTGACATCTCAGCAATGCCCATGGGCACTTGGATCCCAGAGTCGGAGGTCTTCATTGGAATAAACGGATCCTCTTCCAGGATGAAGGATGCTCGAGAATCGATAGCATCAAGGTGAAATGACACTCTCATTCTCCAGATGGGATAATAATCCTTTGTGCATGCGGGGAGTTTGAGTGGCGGTATCTCAAAATCCAGATCCATGCTTCTGACACTGGTGGCAGGATTCTACTCAAGGTGTTAACCTTTTTGATGAGTAACCTCGCTCTGATACCACTTGAAAGTCCACCTAGTGTCAGCTATGTGCACATATGGGGGGGGAATAGGTGATGAGTAGCGCTTTTGCGGAAGTTACGAATGTACCTGCACAATAAAAATAAAAAGCACAGCACACAGAATACACAGGCAATTTATAGTGGTTCCCCGACTTGGGTACATCCACTTTCCCCCTTCGACCTATCTCCCAACAAGGGACGACTCGGTCTCTTCTCCAACAGGATTGAAATTCAATCTCTGCACTATCGGAAGGAACCCTTCCACACGTGAGAGTCAACACTCCCACAAAACGGGTTGCACCCAACCCTTACAACACGGAACAAAAGTTCCTTTACAACAAAAGTAAATATAGAATGTATACGAGATACAAACTTCTTTCGGAGACTACGGTGTTCCTCTTCGTTCGACGACGTGTTCGTGAAGTCTACGAAGAGTCTACCACCTTGGTCTCTCTTGGAGAGGATCTCCCCGGAACCGGCGGCGGCAACACGAGCGGCGGCTAGCTTCGGGATCGGCGGCTATGATGATGAGTGGCTGCTGAACTTGGAGATCCAAACTTCGTAGCGAAGCTAGCTTGGTCTTCCAACGGTCACACGAGGATCGGTCGTCTCGATCGATTCGGACGGGGAAGTTTTTCCCGGTCAACAAATCAAGAGACAAGAGATCTCTGGATAGACACGTGAGACTCAAGCTTTGCTAAGCTTCTGTCGCCGGAGATCACGAAGGATTCCCGATTGTTGACGGCGACCTACTTGCCCGAGCGCGACGGCGGCGGCGGAGAGAATTCGCGATTTTAGGGTTATGTCGCGGCTCGGTTTCTTTCTCTATGTTTTACTGTTCAAAATACCCGAATATATATACTGTAGATAACTCCAATATGACCGTTTGTGGGACCCACAATAGAAATCCCTAAATCCCAGTCCAGAAAATTGACAGCTGTAGAATCAGGTTCAGGAACATCCCGAGAAAACGCTAAGTGAAAATCGGCGAGAATCGCAGGTGATTCTCGACGAATCGGCGAGAATCACCAAGTGATTCTCGACGATTCGTCGAGAATCGTGATTCTCGAGTTCGATTCTCGACAAATCACTTATTGATTCTCAGCGATTTTCACTTGGTATCCATGATCTGCTTAACCACTGGTTCGACGAGAATCACTAGTGATTCTCGCCGAATCTTACTTGGCACCGTTTTGAGGTAGCCAGAAGGAGTCGGCGAGTGAGTGATTCTCGTCGATTCGGCGAGAATCACTAGTGATTCTCGTCGAATCGGCGATAATCACTAGTGATTCTCGTCGAATCGGCGAGAATCACTTCGTGATTCTCGTCGAATTTTCCTTGGACGAATTTTCGTCTTCCACCCAGGAGCTGCTCCTTGTCTTCTCTTGCATATGAACGGCCCTGTACTTGAAAGTAAGTGCACTCCAATAGAGAGAGTACACGTAGGCCAACACACTGATCTGCTCAACGAGGGATTACGTCTTGCAGACCCGTGTATATTGACATACTGCACCCTGACATTGGTGTGCACTTAGCGTGAAGGAGCTGCAAGTACAACTTAAGATGTTTCATCAAATACATTGTGAATTCATCTTAGCTTGACAGGTGGCTTCCTCAAATCCAGGTAATTGTGGATACAATACCCAACACTTTCTGTCCACAAGAGCTCCCATGAGGCAGAGCTGATATCTTGATATTGTATCATGGGCAGAGTGCTTTGCCAGTAGCACTTTCCCAACCACATCTGCCATGAACCTATATTCTACAGACAGGTTCCTTTTGAAGAGCTTGCTAGGGTTTCCCTCTGGATGACCCATTCTGGCAAGCAGTGCAGAATACTCATCTCTAGATAACTCAGCAATATCTTCTCCATTTCTCAGTCCAAAAACTTCTGATAGAATGGTTGGGGTCAAGGGTACCTGAGTTCCAGCTATAGACCCAACAATGGTAGAGTTATCTTGATTATGGGCAGTATAAACCCACTCCTTTATCTCATCAGATGCCAACTTGATCCTGATGGTCATTATGGCAGTCAAGTTCTGGTCTTTGAACAATCCCAATATATCTTGAAAAACCTGGTCAGTTGTGCTGAATGATTCCAGGTCGATGTCAAAACCGCATCAAACTTCATAGCAGCAAGAACAGCAACTGACACAGCCATGGGTACCTGCAAAAATTCAACAAACAAAACGACCAAGTGTAGAACTGTTTGGAGGGAAAGAAAATTCTTGCAGAGAAATCGAAAGCGCAAAAGAGAACGACGGCAAAAAATGAGTTTTATATTAGGGTTCGACGCAGAATTGGAAAGATCGTTGAACTCAGTTCGACGATCGAGGCTTCTAAAGGAATCTGAAGAGTCTTCAACATCGTCGATCTCCGTTCGACGATATTGGAGAGCGTCGAGCTCCGTTCGACGATCGTTCAGAGAACATAATCGTCGAGCGCCGTTCGACGATCGTTGACCGGAAGAGATAGTTCATACTATCTGATAGACGCTGAACTCAGTTCGACGATTTTTAGAAATCGTCGATCTCCGTTCGACGATCTTGGGGCAAATCGTCGAGCGCAGTTCAGAGATCAGAAAAATTCTAGACACTAAGAAAAATCAGAATGTTTGCCTAGTCTTGGTCAATTTTTAAACTTTCAAAATCTTGGATATTATTTAAGACTTCCTTCATCTAACATTCCTAACTGATTTAGGAAGAAGGTGTGTTTTTTTTCATCCAATGGCTTGGTGAAAATATCTCCCCTTTGTAAATCAGTTGGGATATATTGTAATTCAATTTTATTCTTTTCAACATTATCCCTTAAGAAGTGATGTCTAATCTCTATGTGTTTTGTCCTACTATGGAGGACTGGATTTTGGGCTATGGAAATAGCACTTGTATTATCACAAAAGATTTTAGACTTCTCTAAGTTGTAGCCATAGTCTAGGAGTTGGTTTTGAATCCACAAGATTTGTGAACAACAACTGCCTGCAGCCATATATTCAGCTTCAGCAGTTGAAGTTGACACAGATGTTTGTTTCTTACAAAACCAAGAGACAAGTCTGTCACCAAGGAACTGACAAGTTCCACTGGTGCTTTTCCTATCAATTCTGCATCCAGCATAATCAGCATCTGAGAATCCAGTTAAATCAAATGCTGAATCTTTTGGATACCAGAGACCTAGATTTGGACAACTTTTAACATACCTGAGAATCCTCTTTACTAAAGTTAGGTGTGACTCTTTAGGGCTTACTTGGAACCTAGCACATATACATGTAGCAAACATTATATCTAGTCTACTAGCTGTAAGATACAGTAAAGAGTCAATCATTTCTCTATATGTTGTCTGATCAACAGGTTTCCCATGTTCATCAGCATCCAATACAGTATTAGTAGGCATGAGTGTTTTAATACAAGATGCCTCAGACATACCAAATTTCTTAACCAGTTCATTTGCATATTTTGTTTGAGAAATAAAGATGCCTTCAGCATGTTGCTTGACTTGCAATCCTAGGAAAAAGGATAGCTCACCCATGCTACTCATCTCAAATTTAGAATGCATCAGGTTAGAAAACCTTCTACACAGTTTGGAGTCAGTAGAACCAAAAATAATATCGTCTACATAAATTTGTACTAGTAGGGTATATGACTTATGGGTTCTAATGAAAAGAGTTTGGTCTACTCTACCCCTTATAAAACCATTTTCCAAGAGAAAGCATGCTAGGGTCTCATACCATGCTCTAGGAGCTTGCTTGAGACCATATAATGCTTTATTCAATCTAAAAACATAATCAGGAAAAGTTAGAGAGATAAAACCTGGAGGTTGTCTGACATAAACTTCCTCTTTGATGTCTCCATTCAGGAAAGCACTTTTAACATCCATCTGATATACTCTGAAGCCTTTATGAGCTACATAAGCTAGAAATATTCTGATGGCTTCTAATCTTGCAACTGGTGCAAAGGTCTGGTCATAGTCGATTCCTTCCTCTTGAGAGTATCCCTGAGCAACTAGCCTTGTCTTGTTTCTTATAATTACTCCTCGATCATCCATTTTGTTTCTGAATACTCATTTTGTTCCAACAATGGAGTGATCCTTGGGCTTTGGCACTAGTTCCCATACTTTGTTCCTCTCAAATTGATGCAACTCCTCTTGCATTGCAATGACCCAGTGTGGATCTTGCTCTGCATCTTGAATGGACTGAGGTTCAATTTGAGATAGGAAGCATGTGTGCAACAGATTTTGGTTGACCTGATTTCTGGTTTGCACACCAGCTGAGATTTCTCCAATTATTTGGGAAATTGGATGGTCTCTTGATGTTACTAAATCAACAGGGGGTGTTGATTGTTCACCAACCTGTGTTGATGTTTCCTCTTGTGGTACAACAACTGGCTCTTCAAGTTGTTCTTCATTATGTTGAGCATTCCCTTCATCTTCACTGCTTTCATCCTCTTGAGTAACCTGTAACTTGTTCAAGTCTTCAACTCGAGAATGTTCCTGCAAAGGTTCTATGGTAGAAGAATTCTTCTCCTTGAAATACATGTTAGATTCATCAAAAGAAATGTGAACAGATTCCTCAATTTTTAAAGATGATTTATTATAGACCCTATAGGCCTTGCTGATCATGGAGTATCCCAGAAACACTCCTTCATCAGCTTTGGCTTGAAATTTTGCTAGATATTTCCTGTCATTATTGTGAATGTAGCAAATACAACCAAAGACTCTAAAATAGTCAACCTTAGGTTTCTTCCCTTTGAGTAATTCATAGGCAGTCTTTCCCTTTAGTTTATGTATCAGACTTCTGTTCAGCACATAGTTGGAGGTGTTCACTGCCTCTGCCCAAAAGGATAGAGGTAGGTGAGCATCTGACAACAATGTGGTGGCAGATTCAATAAGGGTTCTATTTTTCCTTTCAGCTACCCCATTTTGTTGAGGAGTTCTAGGAGCTGAGAAAGTATGTCTGATCCCTTCACTCTAACAGAACTCTTGCATAAGAAGAGAATCAAACTCTATCCCATGATCACTTCTGATCAGGGCAATGGGAGTATTGAACTCAATCTGTATACATTTGAGAAACTCTGTCAGACACTTAAAGTTATCAGACTTCTTCCTTAGAAAGAACACCCAAGTGAATCTAGAGAAGTCATCTACAATTACTAAAGTGTAGGATTTCTCTCCTAGGCTTTGTACTGTGATGGGTCCAAAAAGATCCATGTGTAACAGATACAATATCCTAGGTGAATCACTCTTATTAAGTGACTTAAAGCTGTTTTTAGTTTGCTTGCCTAATTGACAGGCCCTGTAGACTCCTTCCTTCTTGTAGGGGCCAGAAGGTAGTCCTCTAACAAGGTTGTCCTTGGATAGCCTAGCAATAGTTCTAAGGTTTAGGTGTCCTAATCTCTTATGCCATAAAATATTTGGTCTACTGACAGAATTAAATAAGCAGATATCTACATCAGTTGAAAGAAAATCTACTAGATAGATGTTACCTTTCCTTTTACCTGTCAACACAGTTATGTTGTCATCTGACTTGATTTTGTATAAGGCTTTGCTGAAGGTCACCTGGTAGCCTTCATCACACAGCTGAATGATGCTAATTAGGTTGTGCTTCAGTCCTTCCACATAAGCTACCTTATTGAAAGTTACTGATCCAATCTGGACTGCACCATATCCTTTAGTTTGTCCAAAGTTTGAATCACCAAAGATAACTTTGGGTCCAAGCTTGGCTCTGAAGGATGTGAGGTTGTCCATGTTCCCTGTCATGTGCTTGGAGCACCCACTATCCAAATACCATTGCTGGTTAGATGTTGGATAGGTCTTCACCTGCACATGAGACAATTCATTTGTTTTTGACCCAGTTTACCTTGGGCCTAGGTTGATAACCTTTAAATTCTGAAATGAAAGACATCCCAGGTTGACTCTTATATCCTTCAGGATGATATCTCCTTGGAGGTATAATCCATTCAGTATAAGGGTTAAAGATTTGGGATGAAGGACCCTTAGGATTGAATTTTGATTTGCCTTTGAAAAATTTTCCAGAGCTCTGACCTCTATTCGACGATCTTGGAGCTGCGTTCGACGATCTTGGGTCAGATCGTCGAACTCCGTTCGACAATCGACTATAGCTGAGGTCATGTATTTGAGATCGTCGACCTGCGTTTGACGACTTTGACAGAGATCGTCGATCTGCGTTCGACGATTTTGCCTGAGATCGTCGAGCTGCGTTCGGCGATCGTCGATCTTCATTCGGCGATCGTCGATCTCCGTTCGACGATTTCTGCTGGGACTTGGTTTTTTGAGGCAGATCAGAATTTTTCCTAGCAACCTCTACAACTCCCTTTCCTTTGTCAGAAATGAATTTGATTGGAGTTGTTAGGACTATAGGTTGGCTGGATGAAGCACCCAAGCCTAGTGTACTATTGAATCTGGAGTTCACTGTGCTTGTGATGTCCATGAGCTTGATGCTTCTCCCATTAAGGGATTCTTCAAGCTTCTTGGCCTCAGAGAGCTCACTTTTCAGTGTAGCTATCTGTTCCCTATAGCTCTCCAACTCCTGAGAGAGTTTGAGGTTTTCTGACTTTAAAGTATTGTGTTCAGATAATTGATTTCTGAGAGAGACAATTTTTTTCTCAGACTTTAGCAGGTCTAAACACAGTGCTTTAAATTCAGATTTAAAATCCTCTGAACTAAAATTGAAAAAACCAATTACCCGATCTTCTTCAGGTTGAGTCTCTGAGTCTGACTCTGACTCTTCTTCCTCTGAATTGTGCTGTGAGGCATTGATTGTCATCATGGAGAACTCTTTTTCTTCTGCATCATCCTCATCATCACTGGAGCTGGATGAGGCTTCTGACTCTTCTTCTGTCTCACTCCAGGATTCAGCAACAAACCCTTTTCTTGTATGCTTGTTTTTTCTTGAAGAAGGTTTGTCATTGCCATTCCTTTTGGAGTCTTTCTCCTTTCTTCTTTCTTTCCTGTCCCTTCTATCCTTGTTCTTGTTCTCTGGACAGTCAGGAACTATGTGCCCTGGTTTCTTGCAACCAAAGCAAATAATGTCTTTATTATTAATAATGGACTTGTCATACCTTGGCTTATCCTGCTCCTTGTATGATTTTCTTCTGAAGTCCTTTCTGGCCATCTTGTAGAATCTTTTGGCCAGCAGACTGAGTAGTTCGTCATTGCCTGTGGCTTTATCTTCAAGCAGATCTTCAGTTGCCTTGAATGCTATGGTCTTCTCTTTTCTTGTGGCTGGTGAGGCAGCCTTCTGTTCTTCCTCTCTATTTTTGATGAGTAGCTCATAAGATTTGAGCTTACCCAATAGAGCTTCAGTGGTGATCTCATTCAGACTTCTGGCATCCTTAATTGGCCAAATTCTTGAATCCCAAGTGCTGGGGAAGCACATTAGGATCTTGTCATTAAGTTCAGTTGGAGAGATCTCTTTGTCCAATGTTCTGAGTTCACTGACAATTAGACTTAGCCTGTTGTACATGTCTCCCACTGACTCAGTCTCTCCCTTCTTGAAATTCTCATATTGAGAGATGAGATGGGATCTTCTATCCTTTCTCTCATCAGCTGAGCCTGAGACTATTTCTGAGAGTTTGTCCCAAATTTCCTTGGCTGAATTACATTCAGCTACCTTTGAAATATGTCATCAGACATTGTCTGGGCCAAGATGTTCATAGCCTTGGCATCAGCTACCTTCCATTTCTTGATATCAGCATCTGTTCCTGATGGAGGTGGAACAGCATTTGTACTTGTGTTCTCTGGAGGTCTTGGACATACTGTCAAAACAGAATTAAAGATATCTTCGTCAATAGAATTCATGTAAAGTCTAATCCTTGCCTTCCAAAGTGCAAACTTGGATAGATTGCACACTGGAGGTCTGGTGCTAGCATAATCTTTGTTTTGGGCCATGATTTGTGAAAACAAAATCTAATAATAAAATACCAAAGAAAAACAGATCTAACTTGGGATCTTTGGGTTCAGGTGTTAGCCTGTACAACCAATCAGGTATGGTATGTTTAACCAACCTCGCTCTGATACCAATTGAAAGTGCAGCTAGATCTGATATACTCTAGAGGGGGGTGAATAGAGTATATGGTGCTTTGAAAACTTTTACAACAATTATTGTGATAAGAGTGAGCAGGGAAGCAATAATAAATCTAATCACAGCACTAAGTTAAACAAAAGCTAAGCATAGAAAAATCAAGGCCAGAAACAAACATAAACACAAGCAAAACCAGAAGACACAAGGAAATATAGTGGTTCCCCTAAACTTGGGTACATCCACTCTTCTACCACCCTAGGTAGGAATCCACTGCAGGATGAGTTGATCAGGTGTCCTGGGCACCAATGAGCTTTTGATAAGGTGCTCAAAAACCAAAGCAGATTTTTTGATCAGGTGTCTTGCCACCAATGAGCTTTTGACAAGGTGCTCAAAAACCAAGCTCAAACTTTTGAAGGGAGTTTGAGAAACCCTTTACAGAGAGGGGGTGAGAGAGTGATGGAAGTCTTCTCTTTCTCAAACAACTGAGAAGACTATGTGGATTGTTGATGTCAAAGCTCCCCCTGAATCCTTGAGATCTTCAGGAAGAAAAGCTTTGCTGAGGGTGATAGGCCTTCAAAGATTGAACTCCAATAATAGATGATTTCAGCAATAGCTGAAATGTTGAATGTCTGGAGTCTTGAAAATATGTTGGCCTTGAACACTTTGAAAACTAAAGAGATCTGAAGATTTTAGAAAGCTTGATCTCCTTGGATGAGTGTTCTTCAGAATTCTTTTTGACAGAATATTTTTGAATGTGTCTCTGTAATCTCTGTTCTATGAGTGATTCAAAAATTCTGTCTTTTATTCTCTAGTATAGAATAAAATAACATTCTCTGTCAATAATAGCCGTTAGCCTGCATTGATTGCATCCTTAATTGCGAAATCTCTTCTGGAGGAAAGTCCACAGAAATATTCCTTGAAAAATCCCTTGAAACTTGGTCCAGAAATGAATGAAAACGGCTAGGAAATCTCTGAATTAATTGCAGAATAACTCCTTGACTGATTTGAATTTGAATTTAGAAACATCCTGGAAGTTATCTGAAATCGTCGAACTGAGCTCTGCTATCGTCGAGCTGAGCTCAGCGATCTGGAAACATACAGCAGCAAAATATCGTCGATCTGAGCTCCAAGATCGTCGAACTAAGCTCAGAGATAAAGATCCAAAGCAGAGTCAAAATCATCGACCTGAGCTCACCGATCGTCGAATGGAGTTCGATGATATAATGAAGTTGAGCTCAGCGATCGTCGAATGGAGTTCGACGATCTGTCGAAGTTGAGCTAGACGATCGTCGAATGGAGATCGACGATCTGTCGAGGTTGAGCTAGACGATCGTCGATCGGAGTTCGACGAATCGTCGTGCTGAGCTCGACGATATGACTTAGTCTCCAAATACAAAATCTTGGTCTTCAGGGCAGCTTCCAAACCTAGACTTCTAACCCTTAGACTCAATTCTAATTGACCTATGAGCTATACAGGAGGTCAAGCAAAGGTTCCTAGAGACATAGTGATCCTGACCCAAATTAGTAATAGGGTGTTCCAACACATTGACCGAATTACTTAAAAAGGATTCATTTGTCTTGAACCTGAAAGCCCAAGCAGCATATGAAAATCTTAAAAATAGGTTGGTAACCTATCCCATTCTCGACCTTCCAGACTTTAATAAACCCTTTACTATTGAAACTGACGTGTTTGGAACAGGAATAGGGGCCATATTAAAACAATCCAACAAAACAATGACGTATTTTAGTAAGAAAATGTCTCCCCTAATGCAAAGGAAGTCCACGTATATCAGAGAATTGTTCGTTGTCACTACAGCCGTGTCCAAATGGCGGCTATATTTACTGGGACACCAATTTACGATTCTAACGGACCACCACAGCTTATACCACCTCTTGACCCAACAAATACAAACATCGGAACAACAAACATTTCTCTCTAAATTGTTGTGATACAATTTTGTTATCAAATTCAAACCAGGAAAAAAAACCAAGCTGCTGATACATTATCCCGAATGGCTGATATTCCAGAAAACTCAACACTAATGAGTTTAACTATAATAACTAAACCAATTTCCAATTTATTAGAAGGATTGAGTGAAGATTATGAAAGGGATGAGTTTGCCATGAAATTTCAAGCAAACCCATTACCCTATACTGATTGGAAGCACCATGGACATCATATCACATATAAGAATAAAATTTATATTCCTAAGAACTCTAACATTAAGAAGAACATAATTAATGAAGCCCATTCTAACATGATAGGAGGTCACTCAGGGATTAGGAGCACCTTATATAGGATACAAAACAAATTTTTCTGGCAGAACATGAAACAAGAAGTTACTGAATATATAAAAATTTGTGACCTATGTCAAAAAACCAAATCCATCAATCACGCACCATATGGGCTACTCCAACCCTTACCCACTCCACACAATTTATGGGCAGACCTTACTATGAACTTTATCACACATTTGCGAAATTCAAAAGGGTACACTATTATATTAGTAGTAGTAGATAGATAATCAAAGGCAACCTATTTTGCGCCACTTAAAAAACCAATTACAGGACCCATTGTTGCCAATGAGTTCTGGAATTGTGTGGGAAAGATTCATGGCATCCCAGAAACGATAATATCGGATCGGGATATCATATTCTTAAGCAATTTTTGGGTAGAGTTGTTCCAACTACAAGGGACACAGCTGAAATACAGTTCAGCCTACCACCCACAAACTGATGGGCTTACAGAAAGAGTAAACAAAATTTTAGAGCAATATCTACGTATTTTCGTGCATGAAAACCCTAAAAAATAGGTCAATTTTTTGATCTTAGCCGAATATCATTTCAATACCACTTATAACACATCGACCAACATGACACTATATGAGGTCATGTTCGGTCGATTACCTCCTGGATTGCCCAACTTTGTTGCAGGGGGACAAGCAATGAGGCGGTGGAGATGACTCTACAAACCAGGGAAGAGATTAGACAAAGCTTACAGAAAAATCACGCAAAGGCCCAGCAAAGGATGAAAACTCAAGCTGATAAACAAAGGAAGTGTTGGGTACATTGGAAAATGTGTACCAGATTTGAAGAAGCCTCACCCTAGTTAATGATATGCATCAAGGTGTATTTGATGTTGTTTTGAGTTTATATGTGCAGGTTAAGTAAATGCAGGAATGCAGAAAAATTTTTAAGTCCATATGTTGACACCAAAGGAAGCTGTGTCGACACTTAAGAAGGCTTGTGTCGACACTGGAGAAAAGCTGTGTCGACACGTGGAGCTAACTGTGTCGACACTTGGAAAGTCTGTGTCGACACTAGAAGAAACTGTGTCGACATGCAGAGGAAGTGTCGACACACAGTGAAGCATTGTCGACATCAACTGTGTCAACACCAAGAGGCAGTGTCGACACACAGGAATACTTCGTCGACATCAATTGTGTCGACACCCAGAGGCAGTGTCGACATACAGAAGACTTTGTCGACATCAACTATGTCGACACACAGGACTTGTGTCGACACATAGCAGAGTTTCAACAAAGTTAAAAAGAAGAAGTATTTGTGTAGACACACAGAAGATCTTGTCGACATCAAATGTGTCGACACACAGAACTTGTGTTGACACATGCAAAATTTCAACAAAGTAAATTTGTATGAAGAAAAGAAGTGACTTTGTCGACACCACAAAGGCTTGTGTCGACACATTCTACAGAGGATGTGTCGAGAAGCAGTATCAACAACAAAAGAGATGTGTCGACACCACCAAGGCTTGTTTCGACACTTAGTTCACTTGTGTCGACACTTAGCCTACTTTTGTCGACACATGATGAAGTTCAGTCTCGACACTTTCAGACAGAGACAGTATTTCAAGAAGTGACTGGATGACTTGACAACTGTCATTTCTAACCGGTCTACTGCAACTGTCAAAGCTGTCAGAAGTTTGTTAGAAACCGGATCAGCCGGTTACCATGGAGGAAGACTATATAAAGGCTTTATCCTTCAACAGAAAGTAATTAAGAATGAACTTATAGAAAGAATATACACAGATAACTAACAACACAAAAAGAAGAAGACCTTCGACAGAAGATCTAAGAAGTTGGAGAGAGAGAGCTCCATCTAAGAAGTGCAGTTGCTGAACCAGGCTGCCAAGAAAGATTCAGATTGTGATTTGAATCTCAAGTCAGAAGCTGATTGAAGATTAACTTCTCACGAGTTCAACCCTACTGAGTTCAGATTCAAGAAGCTTTGAAGAAAGCTAAGAGAGGTTGTTCTCTGCCATCAGATTCTTCCAAGAACTGATCAAGAAGCCATCCATCCCTTCTCTCTCTATCTGGGTGGAGGTTAATTACTTTATTAAATCAAATTTCTGTAGGATCTTTATAGATCTGAGTTGTAAGCCTGTGATTATAAATGCTGAGTGTAGGAGAATATTTTCTCTGAGTAGTAGGCCTTGTTGAAGGCTGGGGTAGGGCTATAAGCCTGAGTTGTAGGAGATTGATATCTCTGAGTTGTAGGCCTTGTGTAGGCTGAGGTAGGGTTGTGTGCCTGAGCTGTAGGAGTGTGGACTCACTCTGAGTTGTAGGAGCCCTGTTGGGGTTCTGAGCTACTATAAGATCTGAGGATCTGAGGTGAAGAGAAGAAGTTAGGCTGAATCTAGCATACTGCTAGATAGGCGAAGGGGGAAAGTGGATGTACCCAGACCTTGGGGAACCACTATAAAAATCTGTGTGCAATCTGTGTTGTGATAATTCTGTGAATCTGTGTTGTGTTAGCTATAAAATTATCTATTGTTAAGTAAATAACTGAATAGATTTGCTGCCTTAAAAATAAAAAGAAATTACACCTATTCACCCCCCCCCCCCCCCTCTAGGTGGTTAGGCACTAATTCTTTCAAGTGGTATCAAAGCGAGGTTACTCAAAGAAGGACTTAATAGTCTGAGTTAGATCCATAAGGCAGATTCAAGATCAAGAAAATTGGTTCAGGGGAAAATCATAAGGAACTAGATTCTATGAAATTACCCATATGCAAAAAGGAGATATTTGAAATATGGAAAGAAAGGGTCAGGCTGTTTATGGAGGCTTCTGATCCAAGGATCTACATTACAGTAAAGGAAGGTCCTTATATTCCAATGAAGATTTCAGTTCTAGATGCAAACCAAAGAATTCCCAAGGATTATTCAGAGATGACCAAGGATGAGATCATCTTGGCAACTATGGATAAAAGAGCCCAGAACATCATAGTAAGTGTCATTGATGATGCAACTTTCCAGAATCTAATACACTGCAAGACCTCCAAAGAAATGTGGGATACTTTGATAGTCTACATGGAGGGTTCTGAAGAAGTCAGACAAGATAGAAAATCTATGCTGAACCAGGAATATGAGAGTTTCAGACAAGGAAAATCTGACAGTATAACTGAGTGTTATAAAAAGTTCTATAGAATAGTAAATGAGTCGATGTCCTATAGAAGAATCTTCAGTACTTATTAACTGAATGATAAATTCCTAAGATCCTTGACAAAGGATTGGGACATTAAGACTTGTGTCATTAGGGAAGTGGTCAAACTTGCAGACATCTCACCTCCAACTTTGTTTGGAAAATTATTGTCATATGAGATGCAGTTGATGGCTAGGAAAGAGGAAGAGAAAATTGCAAAGGGGGAGCATAGAGATAAGTCTGTGGCCTTCAAGGTTGAAGCCACTAGAAAGAATAGGAGGATGTCTCCATCACCTCCTAAGATTGTTGCTGAAATTGCTTCAGATAATTCAGACAATCAAAGTTCAGACAGCAGTGACTCAGATGAAGACTTTGCAGCATTTACGAGACAGTTCCAGAGATTCTTAAAGAAGAGGCAGTGTAAGTCTAAGCCTTCCACATCATAGCCTAAGGATGACTATTATCAAAAGAGGAAGTCATCCAGGAAGGACATGAGCAGGTCTAAGCCAAGCAAATCTACAATATCAAAGATAGTTTGTTACTGCTGTAATAGGCATGAACATGTTGTGCCTGAGTGTCCAGATAAAAGAAAAGAGTCTGCTAATAAAAAGAAGATTCAACACTAGAGCAAGAAGGAGAAATCCTTTGTTGCTAAGAAAGAGAAGAGCTTGACAGACCAATCTTCTTTAGAGTCAGAATCTGAAGCTGAGGCATACATTGGTTTATATGCAGCAGATGAAGAAGATGAGTTTCTGCAAGTGCTGAACTTTATCTATGAACAAGAAGACCATCAGTGCAAGGGACTGATGGCTGTGTCAGAAGAAGACAAGTGTCAGGATCAGCCTGGTCCTAGTAAGGTACAATGTTTTTCTAGAAATTCAGATTGTAGTACTGAGTCAGAGTCAGCAACTTCTGCATCAAGTGATGTGGATGGGTCTGAGTCTGAAGGTGATATTCATCAGCTGATAGATGAATATGGAGACTTGTTGCAGACACTAAAGAAAAGCAAAAACCTGGCCAAAAATTTGGCTAAGGAAATTGCAGATCTTAAGAGGGCTGCATTAGATTCAGAGAAGTTGCTGGATCAAAAGCTGAATGAGATTGCCAGATTGAAAAACATAACTGTTATTCAAATAGGCACAATCACATTCAAGAATGATCAGATTAGAAATCTGGAGGTTAGACTTCAGAAAGAGAAAGTGATTGTGGCTAGTTTTTCTAAGCCAAAATCTGTATTACCCTTAATAGATGACTTTGTGTCACAAAAGGGTAAGGCTGGATTAGGGTTTAAGAGAACAGCATGGGCTACTAAGTCCAATAAGAAAGGCAAAGCCCCAGCACAAAATAAGAGACCTGCTGTAAACAATTCAGCAAAGGTTGTACCTAAACAAAGGTATAACAAGTTTGAGTGCTGGTGCTGTGGCAAGGTAGACCACTTTGTCTTAGATTGTTGGCACAATTCTAGTGTCAAGGAGAATAGCAATCTGCCGGTTAGAAGAGCTGCAGGCAGATTTGTCAAATTTCAGACTAACATGAACCAAGGACCCAAAACTTATTTGGGTTCTAAGGTTAAGTAGTCTTTATTGCAGGTGAGTCCAAGTGTCCATGCCCCTATATGGTACTTGGACAGTGGATGTTCCAGGAACATGACTGGAACAAGGGGTTGCTGAAGGACTACACACCTATCATGGATGGCCCTAAAGTAATATTTGGTGGTTCTGAAAAGGGAGTCATCAAAGGATTTGGTAACATCTCTACCAACTCAATCATTATCACTCAAGTGGCCTATGTAAAGGGTTTGAAACACAACCTAATTAGCATAAGTCAGCTGAGTGATTTAGGATATGACATTTAATTTATTAAGAATGGATGTCATATCAAAAGGTCAAGTGATCAAAAGATCATATTGATAGGATATAGAAAAAGAAATGTGTACTGTCTTAACTTTGAGTGTGAGAACAATGTTTCTCCTATTTGTCTTGTTGCTGATGAGAGAGCCTCTCATTATGTTAAATGGCACAAGAGGCTGGCCCATCTTAACTACAAGACTATTGGCTAACTCTTTAGCAAAGAGTTAGTAAGGAATGGTCCTCAAGTTAAGTGTATAAAGGATGGGATATGCTCAGCTTGTCAAAAAGGCAAGCAGACCAAATCTTCCTTTCATAGCCTTGAAAACAAGGATTCAGTGAGGTGTCTATACCTCTTGCATATGGATCTATTTGGTCTTATGCCAGTTCATAGTCTAGGTAGGAAGGTCTACACTTTTGTGGTGATAGATGACTATTCTAGATATTCATGGGTGTTCTTTTTGAGACAAAAATCTGAAACCCCAAGTGTTTTATATAGTTTTGTCAAACAAATTCAGAATGAACTGGACAGTACAGTGGTCAAAATCAGAAGTGACAATGACACTGAATTTCAATCTAAGAGTATGACAAGACTGTGTGAAGAATTTGGGATTTTTCAAGAATTTTCCTCACCTAAAACACCACAGCAAAATGGTATTGCTGAAAGGAAGAATAGAACACTGATTGAGGCTGGTAGAACTTTATTGAGTGACACTTCTCTCCCAGAATATTTCTGGGTTGAGGCAGTAAACATTGCATGTCATGTGATCAATAGGGCTACTATCACCAAGAGCCACAAAAAGACTCCCTATGAGATTATGAAGGGCAGAAAACCAAACTTATCATATTTTAGGATCTTTGGTTGCAAGTGTTATGTCCTTAACAATGACAAGTCTTATCTAACTAAGTTTGCTGCCAAATCCTAAGATGAGATATTTGTTGGGTACAGCAACAATAGTAAGGCTTATAGGGTCTACAACTTAATTACTCAAGTTGTAGAAGAGTCTGTACATGTTGTCTTTGATGAAACAAGACTGATTAACTGTGAGTTGCCAAGTAGTGCTTGCAGTTCTACATGTATAAATGAGAGAACGGACAAGCTTACCATTACAGAAGATTCTATTGCAAATCAGGAAGTGGAAAATGGTGGTTGCTGTCCAGGGGGAGTACAAGACTCTCCAGATGCTGATAAAAACCAAGAAGTGCAGCATAATGAAAAGGCTGGAGATGTTCTGTAACAACCCCATCCGTTCATATGGTATATTATAGAAGGTCTGGCCGGGTCCCCACAGTATATATCACAAAATAGGCGGTGAAGGTACAAGATGATAACAGAGCAGCGCATCGCACCTATCACAAATCATTCTAGCGGAAGCCTAGACTACAACTTGAACTCCTTCTGAATGTCCAAACATAAAACCCCACATTTTATACAATATAGGAATGTCTTACAACAAGTGAAAAGAGTTGGCATTATGGCCTTACATGGCTTTCAAACAGTGGCCTAAACAGATTGGCGCACAGGCCGGCCACAATAAAAGAAAACACACAACATAAAAATAGAGCCTTTGAGGGCTAACAACAGTAGCAGCAACAACAGCAGGAACATCAACCTCTATGCGTCCCGCTCGGCTCTCCAGCACCTGTACAGGGACAATCCACCCAACGGTGGCAAACAAAAGCAACGGTCAGCGTTCACCTGACCAAATTATAACGACCCTACCCCTTCTCTCGGGGCAGCGGTATTCTTCCCTGCAGGCATATCATATCACAAGTATGGCAATATAGCATCAAAATGTGCTTTCACGCACACAAGCCATCACAACTGTTCGCCATTCGGCCCAACGGTCCGTGCACTCAGGGCACATTCTTGGTGTTCTGGCAAAGCTCTTGTCCACCACCGTATTAGGGTCACAACCCAACGGTAAATCTCTTGAGCATTTCCTCCATGGCGTGCAGCCGGAGTTAGTCTTCCTACACCGGGATGGCCTGTAGCCCCCCATGGTGTCATGGCGCGCAGGCCGAAGACTCTTACTATGCGCTCCAACAGACCGCACCTTTTGGTCTCACGTCGGACGGACATAGCGCAGGTCGGATCCTCCACCCCCCGTTGCTCAAATCGCCTTGCCTTCTCCGAGTACAGTGTACTCATGGCTATATCAAAGGCGCGGGTCGGTCTCACCAATCCTGTTCTTGGCACACAGCCTGGGTATTTCTCTATACCCATTTCTTTAGCACAACAGCAGGTCTTTCCTGGGCCTCCCAGTACTTCCTGTGATTCATTCACAGGTTGGAACCAAAAACATCACATGGCTATTTTTCCTGGGCTACCACTCCAGTACTTCCTGCTACTCCTTTTCGCAGGCATAACCCGTTGACTCCTTAAACTACACGTTATCACGGAGTCTTCTCCGGTTCGTATGCAACATCACCAATCCAGACCAACCTGTCTAGATGGGCTTCACACAGCATGCCTATTCCGTACTTCATTTCCGGATCTATATGCTAACAAAGGGGATTTCAAGCATCCACCCAAAGATTCCCAAAATCAGCCACCTCTTGGTGGGGGAAATCATAAGATATGCCAAAAGGAAGCCTTCACATGGATAGGAAGAAAAGTCGTTACCCTTGACGACCGCTTCGGTTCCATGACCTCAAAGCTTGCTTGAAAGACTCGCAAGAGCGTTTCCTCCGCAACGCCGGCTTCGGAACTCTTGTCGGTAAACCGCAGCACCACCAGCAGCAGCCCTTCCCCTTCTTCCTCCTCCTTTCTCTCTCTCTTTCTCTCTTTTGAAGAAAGATAAAGGCTAAGAAACAAATTAGCATAAGTTCTCAGTTTTGGCCTTTAGGAAAAAGAGGAAAGAAGCTTCAGCCCCTGGATCCATGCTGAAGGAATGGACGGCCACGATTTTGCCAAAAACACTGATTTTGACCTGACACGGCCGTGTCCCAGGCCGTGTGCCTCAAGCGGTGGTCAACCGACCTATCCAAACCAGTGACACGCCCATGGGACACGCCCGTGTCACCAACACGCCTTCAGACACGCCCATGTCTGTGGCCGTGTGCCTGGGCGAAAAAAATCCCAAAACATCCCGAGACTTCACACGGCCTGTGACACGCCCGTGTCCCAGGCCGTGTGCCCAAACACGGCACAAAGACACGCCCTGTCGAAATGCTTCGTCGGGCTGAGTTCGTCGACCCGACTTGACACGCCCTGTGACACGCCCGTGTCACAGGCCGTGTGCAACTTCTCGACACTCGACACCCATGTCTCGACACTCATGTCTCGACACTCGACGATCATCGAGTAAAAGTCATCGAGCACACGACACGGCCTTGGACACGCCCGTGTCCTGGGCCGTGTGCCCCCTCTCGACACATCGTCGAGCGAAAAATTGTCGACACGAAGGCCGATCGTCGACACAACCTCGACACGCCCTGCGACACTGTTGGAACACCCTATTACTAATTTGGGACAGGATCACTATGTCTCTAGGAAACCAATGTTTGACCTCCTGTATAGCTCAAAAGGTCAATTAGAATTGAGTCTAAGGGTTAGAAGTCTAAGTTTGGAAGCTGCCCTCAAGACCAAGACTTTTTCAGTTTGAGACCAAGTCATATCATCGAGCTCCGCACGACGATTCGTCGAACTCCGATCGACGATTGTCTAGCTCAACTTCGACAGATCGTCGAACTCCATTCGACGATCGTTGAGCTCAACTTCTTCATATCGTCGAACTCCATTCGACGATCGGTGAGCTCAGTTCGACGATCTTGACTCAGCTTTAGATCTCTATCTCTGAGCTCAGTTCGACGATCCTTAAGCTCAGATCGACGATGTTCTACTGCTGTATATATCCATATCGCTGAGCTCAGTTCAACGATAGCAGAGCTCAGTTCGACGTTTTCAGATAACTTCAAGGATGTTTCTAGATTCAAATTCAAATCAGTTAAGGAGTTATTCTGCAATTAATTCAGAAGATTTCCTAGCCGTTTTCATTTATTTCTGGACCAAGTTTCAAGGGATTTTCAAGGAATATTTCTATGAACTTTCCTCCAGAAGACATTTTGCAATTAAGGATGCAATTAATGCAGGCCAACAGCTATTCTTGACAGAGAATGTTTTTTTCATTCAGTATCAGATAATAAAAGAGAAGAATTTTTTTTTGAATCTCTCAGACATATACACAGACACACACAGACAAACATCGGTAATCTTCAGAACAAGAACAAAATATTCTGTCTCAAAGAATTCTCAAGAACACACATCCAAGGAGATCAAATTTTTCTGAAATCTTCAGATCTCTAGTTTTCAAGTGTTCAAGGCCAACATCTTTCAAGACTCCAGACATCCAACATTTCAGTTGTTGCTGAAATCATCTTTTGCTGGAGCTCAACTTGTGAAGGCCTATCACCCTACAGCAAAGCTTCTTTTCCTGAAGATCTCAAGGACTCAGGGGGAGCTTTGACACCATCAATCCACATAGTCTTCTCAGCTGTTCTGAGAAAGAGAAGACTTCCATCACTCTCTCACCCCCATCTCTGTAAAGGGTTTCTCAAACTCCCTTCAAAAGTTTGAGTTTGGTTTTTGAGCACCTTGTCAAAAGCTCATTGGTGGCAAGACACCTGATCAAAAAATCTAATTTGGTTTTTGAGCACCTTATCAAAAGCTCATTGGTGCCCAGGACACCTGATCAACTCATCCTGCAGTGGATTCCTACCTAGGGTGGTAGAAGAGTGGATGTACCCAAGTTTAGGGGAACCACTATATTTCCTTGTGTCATCTGGTTTTGCTTGTCTTTATTTTTGTTTCTGGCTGTGATTATTCTGTGATTAGCTTTTGATTAGTTTAGTTCTGTGATTAGATTTATTACTGCTTCCCTGCTCACTCATATTACAACAATTGTTGTAAAAAACTTTTAAGCATCATATACTCTATTCACCCCCCCTCTAGAGTATATCAGATCTAGCTGCACTTTCAATTGGTATCAAAGCGAGGTTGGTTAAACATACCATACCTTGGTGGTTGCACAGGCTAACACCTGAACCCAAAAGATCCCTAGTTAGATCTGTTTTCTTTTGTAGTTTATTATTAGATTTTGTTTTCACAAATCATGGCCCAAAACAAAGATTATGCTAGCACCAGACCTCCAGTGTGCAATCTATCCAAGTTTGCACTTTGGAAAGCAAGGATCATACTGTACATGAATTCTATTGACGAAGATATTTTTAACTCTGTTTTGACAGTGTGTCCAAGACCTCCAGAGAACTCAAGTACAAATGTTGTTCCACCTCCATCAGGAACAGATGCTGACATCAAGAGATGGAAGGTAGCTGATGTCAAGGCTATGAACATCTTAGCCCAGATAATGTCTGATGACATATTTCAAAAGGTGGCTGAATGCAATTCAACAAAGGAAATTTGGGACAAACTCTCTGAAATACTCTCAGGCTCAGCTGATGAGAGAAAGGATAGGAGATCCCACCTCATATCTCAATATGAGAATTTCAAGAAGGGAGAAACTGAGTCAGTGGGAGATATGTATAACAGGCTCAGTCTAATTGTCAGTGAACTCGGGACATTGGATAAAGAGATCTAACTAACTGAACTCAATGACAAAATTCTAATGTGCTTCCCTAGCACTTGGAATTCAAGAATCTGGCCAATCAAGGATGCCAGAAGTTTGAATGAGATCACCACTGAAGCTCTATTGGGTAAGCTCAAATCTTATGAGCTACTCATCAAGAATAGAGAAGAAGAACAGAAGGCTGCCTCACCAGCCACAAGAAAAGAGAAGACCATAGCCTTCAAGGCAACTGAAGATCTGCCTGAAGACAAAGTCACAGGCAATGATGAACTGCTCAGTCTGTTGGCCAAAAGATTTTACAAGATGGCCAGAAAGGACTTTAGAATGAGATCATACAAGGAGCATGATAAGCCAAGGTATGATAAGTCCATTAATAATAATAAAGACATTGTTTGCTTTGGTTGCAGGAAACCAGGGCACATAGTTCCTGACTGTCCAGAAAACAAAAACAAGGACAGAATGGACAAGAAAGAAAGAAGAAAGGAGAAAGAATCCAAGAGGAATGGCAATTACAAACCCTCATCAAGCAAAAACAAACATACAAGAAAGGGGTTTGTTGCTGAATCCTGGAGTGAGACTGAAGAGGGGTCAGAAGACTCATCCAGCTTCAGTGATGATGAGGATGATGCAGAAGAGAAAGAGTTCTGCATGATGGCAATCAATGCCTCACAACATAATTCAGAAGAAGAGGAGTCAGAGTCAGACTCAGAGACTCAACCTGAAGAAGATCAGGTAATCAGTTCTTTTGATTTTAACTCAGAGGACTTTAAATCTGAATTTAAAGCATTGTGTTTAGACCTGCTAAAATCTGAGAAAGAAATTATCACTCTCAGAAATCATATATCTGAACATAATACTTTAAAGTCAGAAAACCTCAAACTCTCTCAGGAGTTGGAGTGTTGTAGGGAGCAGATAGCTTCACTGAAAAGTGAGCTGTCTGAGGCCAAGAAGCTTGAAGAATCCCTTAATGGGAGAAGCATCAAGCTGATGGACATCACAAGCACAGTGAACTCCAGATTTAATAGTACACTGGGCTTGGGTACTTCATCCAGCCAACCCATAGTTCTAACAACTCCATTCAAATTCATTTCTGACAAAGGAAAGGGAGTTGTAGAGGTAGCTAGGAAAAATTCTGATCTGCCCCAGAAAACTAAGTCTCAGCAGAAATCGTCGAACGGAGGTCGACGATCGCCAAACGGAGATCGACGATCGCCGAACGCAGATCGACGATCTCAGGCAAAATCATCGAACGCAGGTCGACGGTCTCAAGTTCCTGAACTCTTCTATAGTCGACCGTCGAACGGAGCTCGACGATCTGACCCAAGATCGTCGAACGCAGCTCCAAGATCGTCGAACAGAGGTCAGAGCTCTGGAAATTTTTTCAGGGGCAAATCAAAATTCAATCCTAAGGGTCCTACATCGCAAATCTTTAACCCTTATACTGAATGGATTATACCTCCAAGGAGATATCATCCTGAAGGATATAAGAGTCAACCTGGGATGTCTTTTATTTCAGAATTTAAAGGTTATCAACCTAGGCCCAAGGTAAACTGGGTCAAAAATAAATGAATTGTCTTATGTGCAGGTGAAGACCTATCCAACATCTAACCAGCAATGGTACTTGGATAGTGGGTGCTCTAAGCACATGACAGGGAACAAGGACAACCTCACATCCTTTAGAGCCAAGCTTGGACCCAAAGTTATCTTTGGTGATTCAAACTTTGGACAGACTAAAGGATATGGTGCAGTCCAGATTGGATCAGTAACATTCAAGAAGGTAGCTTATGTGGAAGGACTGAAGCACAACTTAATAAGCATCAGTCAGCTGTGTGATGAAGGCTACTAGGTGACCTTCAGCAAAGCATTATGCAAAATCAAGTCAGAGGACAACACAACTGTGTTGACAGGTAAAAGGAAAGGTAACATCTATCTAGTAGATTTTCTTTCAACTGATGTAGATATATGTCTGTTTAATTCTGTCTGTAGACCAAATATCTTATGGAATAAGAGACTAGGACACCTAAACCTTAGAACTATTACTAGGCTATCCAAGGACAACCTTGTTAGAGGACTACCTTCTGGCCCCTACAAGAAGGAAGGACTCTGCAGGGCTTGTCAATTAGGCAAGCAAACTAAAAACAGCTTTAAGTCACTTAATAAGAGTGATTCACCTAGGATATTGTATCTGTTACACATGGATCTTTTTGGACCCATCACAGTACAAAGCCTAGGAGGGAAATCTTACACTTTAGTAGTTGTAGATGACTTCTCTAGATTCACTTGGGTGTTCTTTCTAAGGAAGAAGTCTGATAACTTTAAGTGTCTGACAGAGTTTCTCAAATGTATACAGATTGAGTTCAATACTCACATTGCCCTGATAAGAAGTGATCATGGGACAGAGTTTGATTCTCTTCTTATGCAAGAGTTCTGTCAGAGTGAAGGGATCAGACATACTTTCTCAGCTCCTAGAACTCCTCAACAAAATGGGGTAGCTGAAAGGAAAAATAGAACCCTTATTGAATCTGCCACTACATTGTTGTCAGATGCTCACCTTCCTCTATCCTTTTGGGCAGAGGCAGTGAACACCTCCAACTATGTGCTGAATAGAAGTTTGATACATAAACTAAAGGGAAAGACTCCCTATGAATTACTCAAAGGGAAGAAACCTAAAGTTGATTATTTTAGAGTTTTTGGTTGTATTTGCTACATACATAACAATGACAAGAAATATTTAGCAAAATTTCAAGCTAAAGCTGATGAAGGAGTGTTTCTGGGATACTCTATGATCAGCAAGGCTTATAGGGTTTATAATAAATCATCTCTAAAAATTGAGGAATCTGTTCATATATCATTTGATGAATCTAACATGTCTTTCAAGGAGAAGATCCCTTCTACCATAGAACCTTTGCAGGAACATTCTCTTGTTGAAGACTTGAACAAGTTACAGGTTACCCAAAGGGATGAAAGCAGTGAAGATGAAGAAAGTGCTCAACATATTGAAGAACAACTTGAAGAGCCAGTTGTTGTACCACAAGAGGAAACAACAACACAGGTTGGTGAACAATCAACACCCCCTGTTGATTTAGTAACATCAAGAGACCATCCAATTTCCCAAATAATTGGAGACATCTCAGCTGGTGTGCAAACCAGAAATCAGGTCAACCAAAACCTGTTGCACACCTGCTTCCTATCTCAAATTGAACCTCAGTCCATTCAAGATGCAGAGCAAGATCCACACTGGATCATTGCAATGCAAGAGGAGTTGCATCAATTTGAAAGGAACAAAGTGTGGGAACTAGTGCCAAAGCCTAAGGATCACTCCATTGTTGGAACAAAGTGGGTATTCAGAAACAAACTGGATGATCAAGGAGTAATTGTAAGAAACAAGGCAAGGCTAGTTGCTCAGGGATATTCTCAAGAAGAAGGATAGACTACGACCAGACCTTTGCACCAGTTGCAAGATTGGAAGCCATCAGAATATTTTTAGCTTATGCAGCACATAAAGGCTTCAAGGTATATCATATGGATGTCAAAAGTGCATTTCTAAATGGAGATATCAAAGAGGAAGTATATGTTAGACAACCTCCAGATTTTATCTCTCCAACTTATCCTGATTATGTTTTTAGATTGAACAAAGCATTATATAGTCTCAAGCAAGCTCCTAGAGCATGGTATGAGACCCTAGCATGTTTTCTCTTGGAAAATGGATTTATAAGGGGTAGAGTAGACCAAACTCTTTTCATTAGAACCCATAAGTCCCATACCCTATTAGTGCAGATTTATGTAGACGATATTATTTTTGGCTCTACTGACTCCAAATTGTGCAGAAGGTTTTCCAACCTAATACATTCTAAATTTGAAATGAGTAGCATGGGTGAGCTATCCTTCTTCCTAGGATTGCAATTCAAGCAACATGTTGAAGGCATCTTTATTTCTCAAACCAAATATGCAAATGAATTGGTTAAGAAATTTGGCATGTCTGAAGCATCTTGTATGAAAACACCCATGCCTACTAATGCTATTTTGGATGCTGATGAACATGGGAAACCTGTTGATCAGACAACATATAGAGCAATGATTGGCTCTTTACTGTACCTTACAGCTAGTAGACCAGATATAATGTTTGCTACATGTATATGTGCTAGGTTCCAAGTAAGCCCTAGAGAGTCACACCTAACACTAGTAAAGAGGATTCTCAGGTATGTTAAAAGTTGTCCAAATCTAGGTCTCTGGTATCCAAAAGATTCAGCATTTGATTTAACTGGATTTTCTGATGCTGATTATGCTGGATGCAGAATTGACAGGAAAAGCACCAGTGGAAATTGTCAGTTCCTTGGTGACAGACTTGTCTCTTGGTTTTGTAAGAAACAAACTTCTGTGTCAACTTCAACTGCTGAAGCTGAATATATGGCTGTAGGCAGTTGTTGTTCACAAATCTTGTGGATTCAAAACCAACTCCTAGACTATGGCTACAACTTAGAGAAGTCTAAAATCTTTTGTGATAACACCAGTGTTATTTCTATAGCTCAAAATCCAGTCCTCCATAGTAGGACAAAACACATAGAGATTAGACATCATTTCTCAAGGGATAATGTTGAAAAGAACAAAATTGAACTACAATATATCCCAACTGATTTACAAAGGGGAGATATTTTCACCAAGCCCTTGGATGAAAAAAAACACACCTTCTTCCTAAATCAGTTAGGAATGTTAGATGGAGGAAGTCTTAAATAATATCCAAGATCTTAAAAGCTTAAAAATTGACCAAGACTAGGCAAACATCTTGATTTTTCTTAGTGTCTAGAGTTTTTCTGATCTCTGAACTGCGCTCGACGATTTTCCCCCAGATCGTCGAACGGAGATTGACGATTTCTGAAATCGTCGACTTGAGTTCAGCGTTTCTCAGATAGTATGAACTATCTCTTCCAGTCAACGATCGTCGAACGACGCTCGACGATTTTGTTCTCTGAACGATCGTCGAA
Source organism: Platanthera guangdongensis (assembly GCA_039583875.1). Lineage (NCBI taxonomy): Eukaryota > Viridiplantae > Streptophyta > Magnoliopsida > Asparagales > Orchidaceae > Platanthera > Platanthera guangdongensis. The sequence continues at coordinate 38,493 of JBBWWR010000143.1, forward strand.
CAGAGCTCGACGCTATCCAATATCGTCGAACGGAGATCGACGATGTTGAAGACTCTTCAGATTCCTTTAGAAGCCTCGATCGTCGAACTGAGTTCAACGATCTTTCCTTTTCTGCATCGAACCCTAATATAAAATTCATTTTTCGCCGTCGTTCTCCTTTGCGCTTTCGATTTCTCTGCAAGAACTTTCTTTCCCTCCAAACATTTCTGCACTTGGTCGTTTTGTTTGTTGAATCTTTGCAGGTAACTATGGCTGTGTCTGTTGCTGTTCTCGCCGCCATGAAGTTTGATGTTGGCTTCGACATAGACATGGAATCCTTCAGCACAACCGACCAGGTTTTTCAGGATATCTTGGGGTTATTCAAAAAGCAGAACCTGACTGCAATCATGACCACATGGATTAAGCTTGCATCTGATGAGATTAAGGAATGAGTCTACACTGCCCACAATCAAGACAACAACACCATTGTTGGATCAATATTTGGCACTCAGGTACCCTTAAACCCAGCAATTTTAATAGAGGTTTTTGAGTTAAGAACTGGTGGAGATACTGCTGACTTGTCTGGAGAAGAGTATACTGAATTGCTTGCCAGAATGGGTCATTCTGAGGCTAACCCTAGCAAGCTCTTGAAAAAGAACCTTTCTGTGGAATACAGATTCCTGGCTGATGTAGTTGGGAAAGTCTTACTAGCTAAGCACTCTGCTCATGATACAATCTCCAGGTATCAGCTCTGCCTTATGGGAGCCCTAGTAGACAGGAAGAATCTGAATTGGGGAGAGGTATTCTTTGACCTTATTAAGAAGAAGATAAACAAAAGTTTTGTAAACTTTGGAAGAATTATAGGGGTGTTTCTGCAGCATAGGTGCCCTGCATTGCTGGTCTCTTCTGGAATCCACATCAATGCATCCAAGAGACTGTCTTGTGCCCTGTTTGGTAAATGGGACAGACAAATCATCAAGCCCAGCAGGCCCTCCTCCAGCACTCCTTCAGGCACCAGGACTCTCAGAGTCACTTCCCCATAGGTCTCTGCCCCTGCAGATGACCTGCCTGCTGATGCCTCTCCTCCTCCTCCTCCAATTCTATCTCTTCCCCTTCCATCTACCATTCCAACTCCATCCACCATCATCATCTCCAGCCCCTCTCCAACATCCACACCATCTCCAATCCCCACTCCTCCAACCACAGAAGACCAATTCCATCCATTATTCTCCTACCCTCAACCAGATATCACTTCATCACCCTCCATTCCTTCCTTCACCCTCATTGATGATTCCTTTATGGATGATTCACCATCCTCTCCTCCCGAGCTACCCTCATCCTCAACTTCCTATCAAGCTCTTCTGCAAGACATCATTGACCAACCCACCTTCACCCCATCTATCTCCATCCCACTGTCCTCCATATCCACTTTACCCACACCTCAACCATCCCTGCCCCACTACTCCAGCTCTCCACTACCCTCACCAACAGCTACTCCTCCATCCTCTACCTCTGCTCCAGTCACTACTGAGCAAGTAGACATTCCAGCCCTTGCTGACAGGCTGTATGAATTGCTAGCCCCCAGACTATCTCTTCTTTTGGAGACCTCCTTGGCTCCATTACTCCTGTCAGTGGCAGCCCTCTCTGTCAGGCTTTCCTCTCTTTTCCCTCAGGCAGCCCCTACAGCAGTGTGCCTTGATCCAGCCATGTCTGAATCTAGGCAGGGGGAGATGCCCTATGAAGTGAGTCTGCCTGCTGCTGCTGCTGTTATTGCTGTTTCAGTGTGCTTGCCTACTGCTGTTTCTTCAGCTCTTGAATCTACTCCTGCTACTATGTCTCAAGATCCTGCTGCATTCTTTGCAATAGACCTCAGGTCTTTGCTTTCAAATTTTGATTATATATATTTCAGATGTCTGCCAGAGACAGTTGCTGTCCAGCCCCCAGAGGATCTGTCCAAGGCCCTTGTGCCATTCTCTTGCTATGACCCCAGCATCATCACCTCATTTGTCCACTCAGTATATGATGTTGCCTCTTCTGATGAAAGCATTGATGTTGTTTCTGATGTTGCTGCCCCTACTGCTGCTGAAAGCTTTGATACTACTGCTGATACTTCTGTTACTACTGTTGAGCCAATCACTAAGGAGATCCTTATGACAGAGGCACATGAGTTTGAGACTTCTGAAATTTCTGCTGATATTTCTGCTACTGATATTACTGTTAGTGAATCTGTTGCTGCTGCTGTTGTTACTTCTCCAGAACCTGTAGTATCTGCTGCTGTTGTTACTGTTTCTACTTCAACTGCAACAACTTTTGTATCTGTTGTTGTCACTATTGTTACTGCTTCAACCTCTGCTGCTACACCCTCTGCTGCCTCATCTGCTTCTATACAGCTCAAGAAAGAATTGATGAAGAAAATTGATGCCATGTATGATGATCAGAGTTCTGAAAGTGATGAATACAGAATAGACTCTGATGATTCTTCTGCTACCATTGCCAGGAAAAGAAAGGCAAGGAGCAAAGCCATGAAGAGAGTACCTCCTGCCAAGGTCAAAGATAACAATGATATACCATACTATATTCTTCATGATTGCCCTATCACTGAGCACTGGATGCAGTACTCTAAGAATCAACTGAAAGCAATGAAAAAGAAAAGGAAATATGAAAAGGGTTCTTCACAATTCCAACACTCTCATCCTCCTCCACCACCTCCTCCTGATGCAGGTGCAGGTGGAAGTTCAGCTGCTCAACCCCGTGCTAGAAGTCAAGCTCCCTATCAGCCACATGCTAGATCCTACCATAGGGGAAATCAATCCAGGGATTCTCAATCCAGGAGAGGAGGATACAGAGGCAATCAAAAGATTTCCAGGTCTACTCCAAAGGATACTCAAGGCAACATCCATACTCCAGGGAAGGACAAATTTCATCTGATACCACCTCTGGTCCTTTTCCCTATAAATTAAAGGAAACTGTGTCATCCAGGCCTCCTCAGGACAATCCTTCTAACAGATATGAGCCACCAGTACCTTTTAAAGACCCTGAGAACAATCCAGCTGCTTGGACTGCAAGGATGAAAGAACTTGATGCACTGGATCAGATCAAAAAGGCTAAAGAGCAAGGAAGAGATTCCTCTAACATCTCTACGATGTCTGAACAGAGAAAGAAAGAGCTAGAAAGATATGCATCAAGCAAATTTTTTGATTCTGACAGGTACATGGAACTGCATCCTGAAGCTGTAGTTCCCAGGCCTAAACAGCAAACCACTTTAGGTGCAGCAGATGATATAGATCAAAGAAGGAAGCCCTCAATCCCAACAGAGAAATCAAACTTGTTAAGGGCAAGGAAAGGAAATGACAATGTAAGGTGACAATCTCTGTGATTTCTGATTATTATCTGGGATGATATATATATATATATCTCTGTGGTTCTGCTGTCCAGCTCTTCTTTTTGTTTTTCTGTATTGCTGCTTGTATGTTATTTAATTTTTCCAAACTTTGTAAATAGTAATCCTAACCCAAATAGGGGGAGATTGTTGGAACACCCTATTACTAATTTGGGTCAGGATCACTATGTCTCTAGGAAACCAATGTTTGACCTCCTGTATAGCTCAAAAGGTCAATTAGAATTGAGTCTAAGGGTTAGAAGTCTAAGTTTGGAAGCTTCCCTCAAGACCAAGACTTTTTCAGTTTAAGACCAAGTCATATCGTCGAGCTCCGCACGACGATTCGTCGAACTCCGATCGACGATCGTCTAGCTCAACTTCGACAGATCGTCGAACTCCATTCGACGATCGCTGAGCTCAACTTCTTCATATCGTCGAACTCCATTCGACGATCGGTGAGCTCAGTTCGACGATCTTGACTCAGCTTTGGATCTCTATCTCTGAGCTCAGTTCGACGATCCTTGAGCTCAGATCGACGATGTTCTGCTGCTGTATATATCCATATCGCTGAGCTCAGTTCAACGATAGCAGAGCTCAGTTCGACGTTTTCAGATAACTTCAAAGATGTTTCTAGATTCAAATTCAAATCAGTTAAGGAGTTATTCTACAATTAATTCAGAAGATTTCCTAGCCGTTTTCATTTATTTCTGGACCAAGTTTCAAGGGATTTTCAAGGAATATTTCTATGGACTTTCCTCCTGAAGACATTTTGCAATTAAGGATGCAATTAATGCAGGCCAACGGCTATTCTTGACAGAGAATGTTTTTTTCATTCAGTATCAGAGAATAAACGAGAAGAATTTTTTTTGAATCTCTCAGACATATACACAGACACACACAGGCAGACATCAGTAATCTTCAGAACAAGAACAAAATATTCTATCTCAAAGAATTCTCAAGAACATACATCCAAGGAGATCAAATTTTCCTGAAATCTTCAGATCTCTCTAGTTTTCAAGTGTTCAAGGCCAACATCTTTCAAGACTCCAGACATCCAACATTTCAGCTGTTGCTGAAATCATCTTTTGCTGGAGCTCAACTTGTGAAGGTCTATCACCCTACAACAAAGCTTCTTTTCCTGAAGATCTCAAGGACTCAGGGGGAGCTTTGACACCATCAATCCACATAGTCTTCTCAGCTGTTTTGAGAAAGAGAAGACTTCCATCACTCTCTCACCCCCATCTCTGTAAAGGGTTTCTCAAACTCCCTTCAAAAGTTTGAGTTTGGTTTTTGAGCACCTTGTCAAAAGCTCATTGGTGGCAAGACACCTGATCAAAAAATCTGATTTGGTTTTTGAGCACCTTATCAAAAGCTCATTGGTGCCCAGGACACCTGATCAACTCATCCTGCAGTGGATTCCTACCTAGGGTGGTAGAAGAGTGGATGTACCCAAGTTTAGGGGAACCACTATATTTCCTTGTGTCATCTGGTTTTGTTTGTCTTTATTTTTGTTTCTGGCTGTGATTATTCTGTGATTAGCTTTTGATTAGTTTAGTTCTGTGATTAGATTTATTACTGCTTCCCTGCTCACTCATATTACAACAATTGTTGTAAAAAGTTTTTAAGCACCGTATACTCTATTCACCCCCCCCCCCTCTAGAGTATATCAGATCTAGCTGCACTTTCAGACACGCCCGTGTCGCAGGACGTGTCCTCTGACACGCCCTGGGACACGCCCGTGTCCCAGGCCGTGTCACCCAAAAATTCCTATTTCAGAAATTTGGACTGTTACAATCCTCCCCTCCTACAAGAAATTTCGTCCTCGAAATTCAGACATAGGAAAGGCAACAGTAACCAACAAGAAAAATGTTACAATATGCAAAATTTTATGTTACAACAGCCTCTCTAGCGATTACAAAATAGCTCAGGGAACTCTTCTCGCATGGTTTGCTCTCGCTCCCATGACAGTTCTTCACAGCCGCAGTTGTCCCACCGGACTTTCACCATGGCGACCGTCTTGTTCCGCAACTGTTTCTCGGCTTGATCTTCGATCTGAATGGGTCTAACTTTCGTTGTTAGCCCAGACTCCACCGGCACACGATCATCCGCGATCACTTGAGCTGGATCTTTCACGGCCTTCCGAAGCACCGAGATGTGAAATACATCATGTAATCCACCCAAGTTTGCCGACAGAGCTAGCCGATAAGCCGCTTCGCCAACTCACTTAACCACTTCAAAAGGACCCAAATATCTTGGACTCAACTTTTTCAATCGTCGAATCCTGGAGACACCTTTGAAAGGCTTGATCTTCAAGTAGACTCAATCGCCAACCACAAATTCCACATTCCGATGCTTGGCATTGTAGTACTTCGCTTGTCGATCTTGAGCAATAAGTAATCTCTCTCGAATAGTCCGGATGGTTGAGTTTGCTTCATCAACCTCATTTGGTTTAAAAACCCGAGCTTCGCCCGCTTCTACCCAAGCCAAGGGAGTACGACACTTCCTTCCATATAGAGCTTCATATGGTGTCATCCCAATGCTCGCCTGGTAGCTGTTATTATATGCAAACTCTACCATATAGAGATGATCTTCCCATCTCTTTCCAAAGTCAAGGGCGCACATTCGGAGCATGTCCTCCATTGTTCTGTTGGTACGTTCAGTTTGGCCATCCGTTTGGGGATGAAAGGCCGTACTGAAAGTTAACTTCGTGCCCAACAGTCGGTGAACTAGCCTCCAATCATTTGACGTAAAGCGCCCATCTCGATCACTGACGATGCTCCGAGGAACACCGTGAAGCCGTATAATCTGGTCAACATATAACTTTGCCAAACTTTCAACTGAATCATCTCGCCTGTTCGGGAGAAAATGTGCCACTTTAGTTAGCCGGTCAACAATCACCCAAATGGAATCATTTCCTCGCTGCGATCTTGGCAACCCGTGCAAAAAATCCATGGAAATATCATCAAATTTCCACTCTGGGATTGGCAGTGACTTCAAATAACCGCCCGACTTTTGGCATTCCGCCTTCACCATCGCACATGTTTGGCATTTGGATACATAAATGGCAACATCTTTCTTGAGCCCTGACCATAGAAAAGCTTCTTCATATCGTTGAACATCTTTATGCTCCCGGGGTGAATGGAATACTTTGTATAATGTGCTTCATACATCAGTTCTTCCCTCAATTTCCCCACATTCGGGACGCACAAACGGCCCTCTTTTCGCAAAAGACTGTCATTCCAGGTGAATTTGCCTTCTGGCCCTTCATTCACATAGCGTAAGAGATCGTCATCCAACTCCATTGCCCGTCGAACTCGGTCTGCAGGGTCACATTGCACCTCAGTCCAGTTCAAACATGCAGTGGCAGTGGAATTCTTGTCAACACAATAGATCTCTAATGCTTCCAACTCCTGGATAAAACGTTCATCATGCCTTTGTAACCAATTTGCTCTAGCCGGAACTCGCCGACTCAAGGCATCTGCGACAACATTCCCCTTCCCGGGCGTATAGTGAATCTCGAAAGTGTAGTCCCCAAGGAACTCCAACCACCTTCGTTGTCGCATGTTCAAGTCTTTCTGCTCCAAAAGATACTTTAGGCTCTTATGATCGGTATAGATCTCCACCTTCACGCCATAAAGGTAGTGTCGCCACAACTTGAGTGCAAAAATCACCACCGCTAGTTCCAAATCATGGACGGGATAGTTTCGCTCGTGCACCTTCAGCTGGCGTGAGCTATAAGCAATAACTTTTCCATTCTGCAGAAGAACTCAGCCTAAGCCGCTCCCTGAGGCATCACTATAAATCACAAATCCGTCGGTCCCACTTGGCGAAGACAACACCGACATCGTGGTCAACCGAACCTTCAGCTCTTCAAAAGCTCGTGCGCAATCTGGCGTCCAAACGAACTTCTGATCTTTTCGCGTCAGTGTGGTTAGCGGCAAAGTGATCCGCGAGAAGTTTTCCACAAATCTTCTATAGTAGCCCGCAAGTCCAAGGAAACTCCTGACCTCGGCCACGGAAGACAACATTGGCCACTCTTGTATGGCCCTTTATCTTCGCTGGATCCACTACAATGCCTGCTCCACTCACCACATGGCCCAAAAATGTCACTGACGATAGCCAAAACTCGCACTTCGAGAACTTGGCATGTAGCTGATTTTGCCTCAACGTGTTCAACACCAACCGCAAGTGAATCTCATGCTCGGCTTTGGACTTCGAGTACACCAGGATGTCATCAATGAACACTATCACAAACAGATCCAGGTACTCACGAAAAATACGATGCATCAGATCCATAAACACCGAGGGCGCATTGCACAATCCAAATGGCATGACTGTGAACTCATAGTGCCCATAACGCGTTCCAAATGCGGTTTTGGGAATGTCACCTTCCCGAATTCTTAACTGGTAATAACCAGACTTCAGGTCCAACTTCGAATAGACGGTCGAGCCCACCAGCTGATCGAATAACTCATCAATCCGGGGTATCGGATACTTATTCTTCTCGGTCAGCTTATTCAGTTCACAGTAATCAATACACAACCGCAACCCACCATCTTTCTTCTTTACAAAAAGCACATGCGCGCTCCAAGGTGACATACTTGGGCGGATATAACCTTGCTCTAGCATTTCTTGTAGTTGAACCTTCAACTCAGCCATATCTTTTGGCGCAACGCGATATGGCGAGCGGGCCACAGGTTTCGCACCTGGCACCAACTCGATCGTGAAGTCAATCTCCCGCTGGGGTGGTAGCCCAGGGAGATCCGTGGGAAACACATCTGTAAATTCCGCCACAATCGGAACCTCACACACACTGGCCTTAGGCTCAACAGCCTGAATCAGTGCAAAATAACATTCCGCACCCTTCCGAACAGCCTTGACTACCTGGAGTGCAGACATCAATGTCCCGCCCACTCCTCGCATACCCGCGAACTTTGTCTCCTGTTCGGTATTCTGGCCCAACGTGATTTCTTTGGACTGGCAATCAATCATAGCATGCTGCTCCGCAAGCCAATTCATCCCAAAAATCACATCGTATTCCGATATTGGCAAAACAAATGCAGTTAAACGAAAATCCCGACTTCCTAACTGAACCGCCACATCGTAAGCTTGATCCGCAAGCATCCAATAGCCATTCGACAACACCACTCTGACGTTATCTATCTTTTCACGACTGGGTATCCCAAGCCGCGTAATAAACTCACTAGACAGAAAAGAATGCGAGGCACCCGTATCAAACAGTGCTCGCGCCAGCGTGTCCCGAATCATCACAAAGCCTATGACAAACATGACACACACACAAACCGCAAACATAGGGGTACTAAGCAAAGCATACAAACAATAGCATCTGCAAAACTAAACTCATACCTGTGACAACGTCACTCTGCTTGATGGCCTCTTGCAGGCCAAGATTGTAGACCCGGGGTTGCGCCTGCGAGGCAGAGGAATCCACCACCGCCTTTCCTTTTTCCGCATAAGATGCTCCCGCCTTCTTTTCACTCTTTGGCGGCATCCGACAATCTCGCGCAATATGCCCCATCCGGCCACAATTGAAGCAGATACGAGTATCTGGCTTGGAGGTAGCCCCTGACGTTGCTCCCGTTGCAACTGATGAAGGTGCTTGTCCACTAGGCTTGGACTTCTTGCCCCATCTCTTCTTATAAAATGGTTTCCCCGATCGGGGCGCCTTCCACTCCGGTTGCGACACAGCCAAAGCTCTCTTCTCTTGCACCCTTTTCATATCCTTCTCCAATGCGCTCGCAGTGTCAACCAACGCTTGAAAACCTTGGTTCACCGAACTTGACAGAAGGAACCTCAGCTCGTCCCTCAGTCCTTCATAGAACCTGTTGGTCTTCCTCTGTTCATCAGCAAATATAGAACCTGCATACCGCCCCAAGCGAGTAAATTCATGTAGGTACGCGTCAACACTGCCATCACCTTGGGTCAACCGTTGGAATTCATTTTCCATGGCTATCCGTTGAGCCGCCGGAAGGTGCTTTGCTAGGAAGAGTCGGGAGAATTCTTCCATGGATACTTGGGTTAAAGGCCGACCCGCCAAGTGATGCAACTCCATCTCATCCCACCACAATCGAGCTTCTCCTTCAAGTATGAAGGTAACTAAGGTAACTTTCTGATGCTCCGCCGTTCCAATCGCCGTCATCACTCGCTTGACGCGCGATAACCAATCCTTAGCCTGCGTCGGAGTTCCCGCTCCCGAAAACGTAGGTGGATGGAAACTCATAAACCGCGTTAGCTGCTTCTCAGCCGCTCGAGGAGCCACATCCACTACAGGTTCCGGCCTTGCCGCCAACTGTTCTGGCCTCACAGCCGCTTGTTCCTGCCTAAGTGGCTGGCCTTGGATCATGGTAAATAAGGCCTCCGTAACTAAACGCACATGTTCCGCAGACGGTGGAGGTGTAGGCACCGCGGCTGGTGCCGTACTTTCATTAGAACGCTGGGGCTCAGACGGCTCAGCTCCACTTCGTGTCACCTAAAGGTGGACAAGACACACACATTAGCGGTCGTACCCAAGCAAAAAACACAAAATAAGAACACGCAGGTTCCTCAAACACACAAATATGCATTCCTAGCATGGACATTCAGGAGTTCATTCGTAGACTTTGGTTTGCACAAACACGTGCTCGCCACCCCACAAAAGAAGTCGGCCACGACGTCGAGAGGGAAAGACAAAGACCTCTGATACCAAAAATATAACAACCCCATCCGTTCATATGGTATATTCTAGAAGGTCCGGCCGGGGCCCCACAGTATATATCACAAAACAGGCGGTGAAGGTACAGGATGATACCAGAGCAGCGCATCGCACCTATCACAAATCATTCTAGCGGAAGCCTAGACTACAACTTGAACTCCTTCTGAATGTCCAAACATAAAACCCCACATTTTATACAATAGAGGAATGTCTTACAACAAGTGAAAAGAGTTGGCCTTATGGCCTTACATGGCTTTCAAACAGTGGCCTAAATAGATTGGCGCGCAGGCCGGCCACAATAAAAGAAAACACACAACATAAAAATAGAGCCTTCGAGGGCTAACAACAGTAGCAGCAACAACAGCAGGAACATCAACCTTTATGCGTCCCGCTCGGCTCTCCAGCACCTGTACAGGGACAATCCACCCAACTGTGGCAAACAAAAGCAACGGTCAGCGTTCAGCTGACCAAATTATAACGACCCTACCCCTTCTCTCGGGGCAGCGGTATTCTTCCCTGCAGGCATATCATATCACAAGTATGGCAATATAGCATCAAAATGTGCTTTCACGCACACAAGCCATCACAACCGTTCGCCATCCGACCCAACGGTCCGTGCACCCAGGGCACATTCTTGGTGTTCTGGCAAAGCTCTTGTCCACCACCGTATTAGGGTCACAACCCAACGGTAAATCTCTTGAGCATTTCCTCCATGGCGTGCAGCCGGAGTTAGTCTTCCTACACCGGGATGGCCCGTAGCCCCCCATGGTGTCATGGTGCGCAAGCCGAAGACTCTTGATATGCGCTCCAACAGACCACACCTTTTGGTCTCATGTCGGACGGACATAGCGCAGGTCGGATCCTCCACCCCCCGTTGCTCAAATCGCCTTGCCTTCTCCGAGTACAGCGTACTCATGGCTATATCAAAGGCGCGGGTCGGTCTCACCAATCCTGTTCTTGGCACACAGCCTAGGTATTTCTCTATACCCATTTCTTTAGCACAACAACGGGTCTTTCCTGGGCCTCCCAGTACTTCCTGTGACTCATTCACAGGTTGGACCCAAAAACATCACATGGCTATTTTTCCTGGGCTACCACTCCAGTACTTCCTGCTACTCCTTTTCGCATGCATAACCCGTTGACTCCTTAAACTACACGTTATCACGGAGTCTTCTCCGTGTTCGTATGCAACATCAACAATTCCAGACCAACCTATCCAGATGGGCTTCACACATGCATGCATATCCGTACTCATTTCCGGTTATATATGCTAACAAAGGGGATTTCAAGCATCCACCCAAAGATTCCCAAAATCACCACCTCTTGGTGGGGGAAAATCACAGATATGCCAAAAGGAAGCCTTCACATGGCTAGGAAGAAAATTTGTTACCCTTGACGACCGCTTCGGTGCCATGACCTCAAAGCTGCTTGAAAGACTCGCAAGAGAGCGTTTCCTCCGCAATGCCGGCTTCGGAACTCTGTCGGTAAAACCGCAGCACCACCACCAGCAGCCTTCCCCTTCTTCCTCCTCCTTTTCTCTCTTCTTTCTCTCTTTTGAAGAAAGATAAAGGCTAAGAAACAAATGAGCATAAGTTCTCAGTTTCGGCCTTTAGGAAAAAGAGGAAAGAAGCTTCAGCCCTGGATCCAGGCTGAAGGAATGGACGGCCACGATTTTGCCAAAAACACTGATTTTGACCTGACACGGCCTGTGACACGGCCGTGTTCTCAGCTTGTGCCTCAAGCGGTGGTCAACCGACCTATCCAAACTAGTGACACGCCCGTGTCATGGGCCGTGTCATCAACACGCCTTTAGACATGCCCGTGTCTGTGGCCGTGTGCCTGGCGAAAAAAATCCCAAAACATCCCGAGACTTCACACGGCCTGTGACACGCCCGTGTCCCAGGCCGTGTGCCCAGACACGACACAAAGACATGCCCTGTCGAAATGCTTCGTCGGGCTGAGTTCGTCGACCCGACTTGACACGCCCTGTGACACGCCCATGTCACAGGCCGTGTGCAACTTCTCGACACTCGACACCCACGTCTCGACACTCATGTCTCGACACTCGATATCGTCGAGTAAAAGTCATCGAGCACACGACATGGCCTTGGACACGCCCGTATCCTGGGCCGTGTGCCCCCTCTCAACACATCGTCGAGCGAAAAATCGTCGACACGAAGGCCGATCGTCGACACAACCTCGACACGCCCTGCGACACGCCCGTGTCGCAGGCCGTGTCCTGTGACACACCCTGGGACACGCCCGTGTCCCAGGCTGTGTCACCCAAAAACTCCTGTTTCAGAAATTTGTACTGTTACATGTTCAACCTGAAGATAGACTACCTCCAGCTAATAGACACTTAAAGGATCATCCAGCAAATCAGATAATTGGTGATCCAAGACAAGGAGTACAAATAAGGAGAAGGAATCTGAGCACAGTTCTGTGCTCAAGTTTCTTATCACAAGTGAACCCAAGAAATTTGAAGAAGCTGTTTTATACCCACATTAGATTGATGTCATGCAAGAGGAGCTGAATCAGTTCAGAAGGTGCAAGGTCTGGAAATTAGTTCCTAAACCAAAAGACCACAACATCATTGGAACAAAGTGGATCTTTAGGAACAAACTGGATGAGAATGGGATCATTGTGAAGAACAGAGCAAGACTTGTTACAAAAGGATATAGGCAGGAAGAGGGTATTGATTTTGATCAAACCTTTACCCCAGTAGCAAGATTGGAAGCAATAAGGATGTTCCTTGCTTATGCAATATATCAAGGCTTTAAGGTATTCCAAATGGATGTAAAATCAACATTCCTAAATGGAAATCTAAAAGAAGAAGTCTATGTAGAGCAGCCCAGGTTTTTGTGTTTATCCTCTCAAACCTGATTATGTTTTTAGACTTAGGAAAGCTTTGTATGTTTGAAACAAGCCCCAAGGGCTTGGTATGAAACCCTGTCTACTTTCCTCATTGAGAACAAATTCTTAAGGGGGAAAATAGATAAGACTCTATTCCTTAGGAAATCTAAAAGAAAGATTATTCTAGTTCAAATATATGTTGATGACATAATATTTGGGTCTACTGAAAGTAATCTTTGTACAAAGTTTGCAAAACTAATGCAAGGAAAATTTGAAATGAGCAGTATGGGAGAACTTAAGTTCTTCTTGGGTCTCGAAGTAAGACAGACTGAAGATGGCTTGTCATATCTCATTCTAAGTTCACCCAAGAGTTAATTAAAAAGTATGGTATGGAATCATCCACTACCATGAGAACTCCTATGGAGACAAGTGTATCTCTTAGCAAAGATGATGCAGGGAAACCTGTAGATGAAACTTTGTATAGAGGAATAGTTGGCTCCCTTCTATATCTGACTGCTAGTAGACCAGATATCATGTATGCTACATGTGTCTGTGTTAGGTACCAAGCATGCCCTAAAGAATCTCATCTGACTGCAGTCAAAAGATTTTGAGATATCTTAAGACACACCTTATCTAGGCCTTGTACCCTATGAATGAAGATTTCTACTGACATGCTATTCAGATGCAGATTTTGCAGGGTTGCAAGGAAGATAGAAAAAGTACTACATGCACCTGTCAATTTCTAGTGGAAGACTAGTGTCTTGGAGCCAGTAAGAAGCAGACCAGTGTGGCAATCTCCACAGCTGAGTCAGAATATGTTGCTACAGGGAAGCTGTAGTGCACAACTTTGTGGATTCAACACCAGCTAGAAGACTATGGTATTTCAGGTAAGTAGAACACCTTTGCTTTGTGATTCTACAAGTGCAATTTATATTGCTAATAATCCTTTTCACATAGTAGGACTAAAGCATATAGAAAATTAGATACCATTTTCTTAGAAAACATGTAGAGAAAGAGGACATCTCACTAGAATTTGTTAAAACAATTTATCAAATTGCAGATATGTTTACTAAGCCTCTAAATGAAACTAAATTCAATAAGTTTAAAATTGAATTAGGAATGTTGAACATAGATTAGTTTAACAAAATTGGCTAAGTAAAATAGTGTCGACACAAGGAGTTGTCTGTGTCGACACATAGAAGTGGTGTCGACATTCCAGAGAAATGATATCGACACATCTAGAAAATTGGTGTCGACAATTCAGAGAAATAGTGTCGACACATCCAGGAGTGGTGTCGACACATCCAGAGTTGGGGTCGACACTTAGGATAAACACAAATTTCGTCGAGTGGAGAATCGACTGATCTTCGAGCGCAAAGGAATAAGTGTTGACACATAGAAGTCAACACTAATGTCGAGACATTATAAGTCTGTGTCGACACTTTTCAACATTGTTGACACATTAAGAGTATTATGCCATGCCTTTTCACCTTCATTTTTAGAAAGGTATAAATAGGACAACAACATTGTCTGTCGACATGCTCTCCATAGTTTCGAGACCAAATCTTTGTGTCGACAAATTCTCTCAACTACAATCAAGATTTCTCTCAACCCTAATGACGCCCAAGCTTGAAGACAATGTCAATGAAGGATACGAGCTGGTACGCAACACCGTTGACCATGCGGAACCTGAAATTCAAGCTGTAGTAACCCTAATTGCTGAGAATGGGTTGGAGTTTCTAGTTTTTGAACCAACTAACATCTGGAAGAAATAAACACTAGAATTCTTTGGTGCTGTTATCCTAGATCATATTGGACTCAAAATTAGATCCATAGTCCATGGAGTAAAGGTGAAACTCACCCAAAATAGTTTAAGGAAAGTTCTTCACCTGACAAGAGCACAAGAGGAAGAAGATGTACCTGCATCTAAGCTAAGGGAAGCACTTCAATGGTGTGGACTGGATTCCACCATAAAGATTGGCTCAGCTTTGAATAGGAAAGGCATGAATATACAAGGGAAGTTTTTGTCTGAAGTTGTGGAAAAAGTGATTATGTGTAAGCTAGGGGGCATGATAGGATATCAGTCCATATGTTTAGTTTAATGACCAGGATCATCTATAGACTAAACACTGATTGGTCAGCAGTCATTTTTGAGAAGATTAAGGAAAGCATTAAGAAACCAAATCTAGGAAGGATTATGAGTCTCTACTTGTCTGGAATGATTCTAGAAGTAATAACACAAGCTGATGGTTCTAAAATTAATCATATGAGGAGGATGGACATCAGGATTATATCCAGATGGATAGGGTTCTCACTAAGGATATACCTGAGGAAGAAAGGCAAGAGATTCCAGAATAATCTACAGTACAAGATTTTCCTGCACAAGATACTGCAGATAGTGCTCAGTGCAGGGGGAGCCTCACCTTGAGGAAGAGCCACCCCACCTGGAAAGTGAGATGGCCACACAGACTATTCTTGAGGTAATCAGTGAGGTGAATCAATCAATTCTTAATGATAAGAATGAAACTCTAACGAATTTGTGATTGATATTGACCAACCAACTCAGTTAAACAGTCAAGCTCAAGATGTAATCATGGAGATACATCAGCAGTTGCTGATG
>JBBWWR010000144.1:0-59078 GCA_039583875.1 Platanthera guangdongensis
TAGTGCTTGGTGGAGTGTCCTTATCAGCCTGTATTATTTGAGTGTGTTCTTTTTATTTTTTTTTGTGTTAAAACAATCACCAAGGTTTGCACTGTTGGGCTGATACACTTTTGTTACTCACATTTTTTTTCTTTAACTGAACAAAGGAGTCCGAATTCACTTGTGAGAGCATACAGAATAATTTAATAGTATGGTGCACTGTACCAAACTCGATAAAGCAGAAGCAGAAAACATGCATCACTAGTGGTTATGGTAAAACATTCACAATTCACATTTTGTAAGATGGATGCATACGGAGATTTGCACAACCGTGAGTAAAAGAACATTATCATAACTAAAAGAGTTCTCATACTTAGAGGCCTATGAAAACAATTTCACGAGTTTATGAACACTAGTATAGAAATATGTAGAACGGATATAAGAGTGGTGAACTAGAGAACCAAGTTAGTATAAAACTCAAAAAAAAAAAACATTACACCTGGCCTAAATCTGAGTCAGGAAGAGAATTTGAAGAAACAACAAAAAGTCACTATCGCCGGGCGATACTGGGTATCGCCGGTCGGCGATAGTGGTAAAAGTATAAAAACGGGCTCATTCAGTCAAAGGCATCAAACCAAACCTCTTTCCTGAAGACAGATTGCGGAAGGCGGAGTAGAAGTCGGCGAAACCCTAACACCTAGGTATGAAAATTTCGATTTTGGCTTTAATTCTTTGGATTTTTATGGATCTAATTGTTAGGATAGTGTAGCATGTAATCTTAGATGAGAAATTTCCAGGTTTTAAAGTATTTAAATTGTTTTTGTGGATCATAAGAAACTCAGGTTGTTTTAGTGAAAGATGTGTATAGTTTCTTGAATTTAAGAAGTTGTAAAAGGATTTGGAGAAACAAACCTGGCAGATCTGATATGTTGGATGAAGGGGGATACCAGATCTGAAGTCAGAAATGGAGGAAAAGTATTTCCCTATATCGCCCGGTGACGGTGGGTGTCACCGGATGGCGATATCCAAAAAAACAATTTTTGTTTCTGAAAAAAAATAATTCAATATGCAGGAATGGCTTCCAGTTCCAAAGCATGAAGAAGCACAGGGAGTGACTCATATTCATCATATCAAACATTTTCGGGAATATAGAACGCTAACATAGGAATCAGACGGGTGATTGAATTCGACCCGGCCCGACATGCACATATCCATGATTTGTTAGCAATGGCTGGAATAATGTCGATTATTATTCCAGACACATTCTCCTGCGTACTGATTCGAGACTTTTATAATTATCTCAAAGATCCGCACTTCACGGAATTGAATGGCGGAGTCCGATCGAAAATTCAAGGACAGGCAGTAGAAATAACACACTATGACCTGAGAGATGAGTTTGGATTAATCGAGCATGAACACACTTTAGATGTAGTAGAGAACTATCGGAAGGATAGGTATTGGACATTATTGAATATGGTTTTGCATGGAAATTCCATCAAAACACTAATTCAATCAACGACCACCCTTACGGAGATGCACGACTAGTGCAAGATATACTGAGGCATACTGTCCCACTGAAATCCGGAGATACACGAAAAATAACGGCTCAATTGAGTTATGTGACGTACATGATTTGGAGCAAGAGCCGTTTGACATGGCGGATTTTGTCCTTTCGATAGTACGCTATGCATTTAGATTGAAAAGTCCTAATTGGAAGAAATTGAACACACTAACACTTGGAGCCGTCATCCAACAGATTTTATATAAGAAATATATGTGAATCGACCCCGACTTGTACTTCAATGATTGTATCCCATCTATATATTCGACGAGTGGAACGCCTTCCATCTGTCGATCAACATGAGGAGGGTCATCAAGGAGGAGTGAACCGTTGTCCACTATCAAAAACCCGCCAATTCCTAGAGGTGGATCATTGCGAGAAGGGTTGGACGACTTGTGAGAGTCGTTCAATGAACACAAGAGGGATCTGAAGAAAAACTTCTTGGAATTCAAATTTTTTTTAAATTTCTGACAAAAAGTTTGAAGTTGAAGCCCACTCCAGCAGAGGCAGTAGAGTGGGAAAA
The DNA here is from genome assembly GCA_039583875.1 of Platanthera guangdongensis. NCBI lineage: Eukaryota > Viridiplantae > Streptophyta > Magnoliopsida > Asparagales > Orchidaceae > Platanthera > Platanthera guangdongensis. Next base: position 2,064 of record JBBWWR010000144.1, read on the forward strand.
TCCGGTCATGGAGCCGCCCCGTACATCGACTCGCCGAGCACGTCGGACGCGGAGCAGCGAGCACAATTCGGTAGATGACCAAGGAGAGACCAGTGCAGGTGACAGCAGAAATTTTTGAAGATTTCGGGATGGCTGGACATTTTGCCGCTATCGCCCGACGACAGTCACTGTCGCCGGCGACAATGAATTTTTCTTCAATTTCAGTAATTAATTATGTTGTAATGTTATGTGGGACTTAGATGCGGTATTGTGCTTCTGTAATAGTATAAGACTCGGTATCTGGTGTTTCCATTTATGGGTTATGTAATTTTTAATTTTGCTTAATGTTCATGATTTTAACAATTTAATTATATTAATTTTTTCTTGGCTTGCGATGATAGTCTATTAATTTGAAAGATCTAGAATTCCTAGTTCTACTCGTAATAATGAAAAACGGGAATCTGGAAGTGGTTTCATGAAAATATCTGCAAGTTGTGAATCGGTGCATATAAAATTGACTTTGATCGTACTTTGTTTTATGTGGTCTCTTATGAAATGGTGACGTACATCAATGTGTTTGGACCTAGAATGATGAACTGGATTATCTGTTAAGTCAATTGCGCTTTTATTATCAAATTTTAATTCAATTGCTTCATGAACTATTCCAAAATCTTCTAAAGTTTGTTTCATACATAAAGCTTGTGCACAACAACTGCCTTATGCCATGTACTCGGCCTCAGTGGTGGATAAGTTAACAGAATTCTGTTTTCTACTCGACCACGAGATAAGTGAAGGGCCAAGAAAGTGACAGGTGCCACTGGTGCTTATACGATCTAATGAACACCAAAGCATAATCAAAATCAAAAAAACCATGAAATATAAATGTATCGTTATGAGGATACCAAAAATCTAATTTAGATGTGCCAATAAGATATCTAAAAATACGTTTAACTGCTTTTAAATGAGACTCTTTGGGATTAGCTTGAAATCTAGCGCATAAACATACATCGAACATAATGTCAGGCCTAGAGGCAGTCAAATACAATAGCGATCCTATCATTCATCGATAAAGTGTTTGATCTATTGATATTCCACTTTCATCTTTTCCTAACTTTAGTGAGACACTCATGGGGGTATTTGCTTATTTTAGATTTTCAAACCCAAATCTTTTTAAAATATCAAGAATATATTTAGATTGACAAATAAAAAATTCATCATGCTTTTGAGTGATTTGAAAACCAAGAAAATAAGTGAGTTCGCCTACCATGCTCATTTCAAATTCATTCTTCATAATTTCAATAATACTATCACATAATTTTTCATTTGTGGATCCAAAAATAGTATCATCAACATATATTTGTAAAATGATAAGATCATCATTGATATGTTTAACAGATAAAGTACAATCAACACTGTCCGTTTTGTAATCATTTTTTAGTAAATAAATAGTCAATCTATCATACCATGCTCGGGTGATTGTTTCAAACCATAAAGGGCTTTTTCTAATTTAAAAACATGATCAAAAATCTAACATCAACAAAGCCTGGAGGTTGTTCTACATAAACTCCTCCTTAATATACTCATTAAGAAAACCAGTTTTAACGTCCATTTGAAATAATTTAAACTTCTTAAAACTAGTAAATGCAAGAAATATTCTAACTACTTCTAAATGTGCTACGAGTGCAAAAGTTTCATCAAAATATACTCCTTCTATTTGTGAATAACCTTTTGCTACGAATCTAGCTTTGTTCCTAGTGACCCTAGATTCACTATCTAGTTTATTTTTAAAAATCCACTTAACCCCTACAAAAGGATGATTTGACGGTCTTTCTACTAACTTCCAAACCTTATTACGTTCAAATTGATTAAGCTCGTCATTCATAGCTAAAAACCAAGAATTATCATTTAAAGCAACTTCAACGCTTTTAGTTTCTATATCAGAAATAAAGCACATATTTGAAAATAACTCACGTATGGATGAACGAGTACTTACCCCTCTTGATGGTTCTCCAATAACCAAATCTTGTGGATGATCTTTTGAAAATCTTAGTTCGCTTGGAGGCACGTATCCTAGCTCTTCTTCTTCTTCTTGTTCGACTCCTTTTTCTTCATCTTTGTCTCCAAGGTTTTCATCGTCATCCACCCTTTGTAGAGGGGAGAGCTCTTCATTTATACATGTATTATTAGCTTCTACACAAGGAAAAAACTCAACAAATTTAAAATGTATTGATTCTTCAACCATTTTAGTCCTCTTATTGTAAACTCTATAAGCTTTTACTTGTAGAAGAATAATCAATAAAAATGCCTTCATCGCACTTTTCATCAAATTTGCCTGAATTATCCTTACTGTTCAAAACAAAACATTTACATCCAAAAACTTTAAAATAAGACACATTTGGTTTCTTTTGAAAATATAACTCAAAAGGTGTTAATTTTAAGAGGGGTCGAAGCATAACACGATTAATAACATAACAAGATGTACTAACAGCTTCGGCCCAAAATGATCGAGGTAATTTGTATTCAGATAGCATAGTACGAGCTAGTTCTTGCAAAGTTCTATTTTTCCTTTCTACCACACTATTTTGTTGAGGTGCACAAGGAGCAGAAAATTCATGTTTAATTCCTAACTCATTGCAAAAAGAAACAAATTTCTCATTATCAAATTCACCTCCATGATCTGAACGAATGCATTTTATTTTTAATTCTATTTCATTTTTGAACACGTAAACATAATTTGGAAAATTCTAAAAACGCATCAGATTTAGACGATAAGAAAATTATCCAACTAAAGCGAGAGAAATCATCAATCAAAATAAAAGTGTACTTTCTACCACCTAGACTTAGTGTATTAACAAGACCAAACAAATCCATATGTATCAATTCTAAAGGCATAGTGGTGGAAACGACATTTTTGTTTTTAAAGGAAGGCTTTGTAAATTTTCCTTCTTGACATGGTGAACATAAAGAAGATAAATTTTCATATAAAGAAGGTAAACCTTTAACAAGTTTATTTTGAGATAATTTTATGATTAGTTTGGAACTAGAATGTTCAAGACGTCTATGCCACAAATCTAACTCCTCATTTTTAGAAATAAAACACTTTAATGAAGAATGTGACAAATCATTAAATCTAATCATGTAAACATTTTAAAATCTAGGAGCGGTAATAACAATATCATTTGTTTTAGACTTAATAATCTTGCATAGGCTTGAAGATGAGTCAAATAAGACGTTTAAGCCAATATCACATAATTGACTTGTTGAAATTAAATTATGACTCAAACCTTTAATATATATAATATTTGAGATAGTAAATGATTTGTTACCTACTACTCCAATGCCGATGATTTTTCCCTTTCCGTTGTCTCCAAAAGTAACTACTACTCCTTTGTTCATCTCCAGGATAAGGAACTTTGATTTATTTCCCGTCATGTGCTTAGAACACCCTGAGTCCAAGTACCACACGTCTTCTTTGTCCTTATCCTGCCAACACACCTAGAAAGAGGATGATAGTAAAGATCCGGCTACCCAAGTGGTTCCTCCCATAGAATAGGTGGAAGCCTTAGGAACCCAGATTTGTTTGACTAAGCAGTATCCCGTCTTCTTACAAGTATGTGTTGTGTGACCAAACTTATAACATTTGACATACTTGATGAAAGAAGTTGACGGGTTTTTTAAGTAAATTTTGACCCTTTTCTGGAAGCTACAGGGACAGGGGGCTTATTATTTTTAATCTGAAAATCAGATTTTGACCCTTTCCTGGAAGTTATCCTATCGCCGGCGACAGTGGATGTCGTCGGGCGATAGTGCTCAGGAGAGCATCCAAGTCCGAAATTTCCAGAAGCATTGTACTGGTTTCCCAAAATCATATTTAGAGATCTTTGGCCCACTCCAAATTTGTTAGTGGCCATTTCTAAATTATGGACTTGTCCCCTTAATACATTATTTTTGGCAACTATGGTGCCGCAACGATTAGCGAAGGACTTCCTGCTGCCTTCCACTTGAGATTGAGAAAACTTTAGAGATCTCTCTAAGGCCTCTTTCTCTTTTGTAAGAGTCTCAACCCGAGTCTGAGTCTTAGAGATATCTTTCTCAAGCTCCACTATCTTTGTCAAGGAGGGACAATCCTCTTGACAAGACGCTTTCTCCTTTTTAAGAACTTTTACTTCATTTTTTAGTTTTTTATTTTCTTTAACTAATGCTTTATTTTCAGATTTAATCAATTTAATTTCATGCAGTTTTTTATCTAAATACTCACAAGTTCTCAAAAATTCAGAATATAAATCATCAAAGGTTTCAGGAGTTACCTCAGTGTTGCTCTGGACACTGCTTCCTTCATCATAAGATGAAGAGCTCTTTCCCATCAAGCACGTGTTGGCCTCCTCTTCAGTTTCTGATCCTGAACTACTTGACTCCTCAGAAGTGGCTTCATCCCATGTTTCAGCCTTTAGAACTTTCTTCTTATCTTTCTTTCTGTGTCGCTTCTGCTTCAGCTCTTTCAGACACTTTGGGCACTTGCTCTTTATGTGGCCAATCTTCCAGCAATGATAGCATTCAGGTGGTGGTCTATCTTCATCATCCTCTCCTTCAGCTTGAAACTTTCCTTTCCTATTCCCAGATTCTTGCCTCTTGAAAAATCTCTTGAAAGAATTTCTTCTTTCTGGATTTCTCATAAATCTCCTGAATTTCTTCACAAACAAGTTCTCTTCATCTTCATTGTCACATTCATCGGAAAAACTCTAGACACTAAGAAAAATCAAGATGTTTGCCTAGTCTTGGTCAATTTTTAAGCTTTCAAAATCTTGGATATTATTTAAGACTTCCTCCATCTAACATTCCTAACTGATTTAGGAAGAAGGTGTGTTTCTTTTCATCCAATGGCTTGGTGAAAATATCTCCCCTTTGTAAATCAGTTGGGATATATTGTAGTTCAATTTTATGCTTTTCAACATTATCCCTTAAGAAATGATGCCTAATCTCTATGTGTTTTGTCCTACTATGGAGGACTGGATTTTGAGCTATAGAAATAGCACTGGTGTTGTCACAAAAGATTTTAGACTTCTCTAAGTTGTAGCCATAGTCTAGGAGCTGGTTTTGAATCCACAAGATTTGTGAACAACAACTGCCTGCAGCCATATATTCAGCTTCAGCAGTTAAAGTTGACACAGAAGTTTGTTTCTTACAAAACCAAGAGACAAGTCTGTCACCAAGGAACTGACAAGTTCCACTGGTGCTTTTCCTGTCAATTCTGCATCCAGCATAGTCAACATCAGAGATTCCAGTTAAATCAAATGCTGAATCTTTTGGATACCAGAGACCTAGATTTGGACAACTTTTAACATACCTGAGAATCCTCTTTACTAGTGTTAGGTGTGACTCTCTAGGGCTTACTTGGAACCTAGCACATATACATGTAGCAAACATTATATCTGGTCTACTAGCTGTAAGGTATAGTAAAGAGCCAATCATTGCTGTATATGTTGTCTGATCAACAGGTTTCCCATGTTCATCAGCATCCAATATAACATTAGTAGGCATGGGTGTTTTCATACAAGATGCTTCAGACATGCCAAATATCTTAACCAATTCATTTGCATATTTGGTTTGAGAAATAAAGATGCCTTCAGCATGTTGCTTGACTTGCAATCCTAGGAAGAAGGATAGCTCACACATGCTACTCATCTCAAATTTAGAGTGCATTAGGTTGGAAAACCTTCTGCCCAATTTGGAGTCAGTAGAACCAAAAATAATATCGTCTACATAAATCTGCACTAGTAGGGTATGGGACTTATGGGTTCTAATGAAAAGAGTTTGGTCTACTCCACCCCTTATAAATCCATTTTCCAAGAGAAAGCATGCTAGGGTCTCATACCATGCTCTAGGAGCTTGCTTGAGACCATATAATGCTTTATTCAATCTAAAAACATAATCAGGATAAGTTGGAGAGATAAAACCTGGAGGTTGTCTGACATATACTTCCTCTTTGATGTCTCCATTTAGAAATGCACTTTTGACATCCATCTGATATACCTTGAAGCCTTTGTGTGTTGCATAAGCTAATAATATTCTGATGGCTTCCAATCTTGCAACTGGTGCAAATGTCTGGTCGTAGTCTATTCCTTCTTCTTGAGAATATCGCTGAGCAACTAGCCTTGCCTTGTTTCTTACAATTACTCCTTGATCATCGAGTTTGTTCCTGAATACCCACTTTGTTCCAACAATAGAGTGATCCTTAGGCTTTGGCACTAGTTCCCATACTTTGTTTCTTTCAAATTGATGCAACTCCTCTTGCATTGCAATAATCCAGTGTGGATCTTGCTCTGCATCTTGAATGGACTGAGGTTCAATTTGAGATAGGAAGCAGGTGTGCAACAGGTTTTGGTTGACCTGATTTCTGGTTTGCACACCAGCTGAGATGTCTCCAATTATTTGGGAAATTGGATGGTCTCTTGATGTTACTAAATCAACATGGGGTGTTGATTGTTCACCAACCTGTGTTGTTGTTTCCTCTTGTGGTACAACAACTGGCTCTTCAAGTTATTCTTCAATATGTTGAGCACTTTCTTCATCTTCACTGCTTTCATCCCTTTGGGTAACCTGTAACTTGTTCATGTCTTCAACCAGAGAATGTTCCTGCAAAGGTTCTATGGTAGAAGAGATCTTCTCCTTGAAAGACATGTTAGATTCATCAAATGAATATGAACAGATTCCTCAATTTTTAAAGATGATTTATTATAGACCCTATAAGACTTGCTGATCATGGAGTATCCCAGAAACACTCCTTCAGCAGCTTTTGCTTTAAATTTTGCTAAGTATTTCTTGTCATTGTTATGTATGTAGCAAATACAACCAAAGACTCTAAAATAATCAACTTTAGGTTTCTTCCCTTTGAGTAATTCATAGGGAGTCTTTCCCTTTAGTTTATGTATCAAGCTTCTATTCAGCACATAGTTGGAGGTGTTCACTGCCTCTGCCCAAAAGGATAGAGGAAGGTGAGCATCTGGCAACAATGTAGTGGCAGATTCAATAAGGGTTCTATTTTTCCTTTCAGCTACCCCATTTTGTTGAGGAGTTCTAGGAGCTGAGAAAGTATGCCTGATCCCTTCACTCTGACAGAACTCTTGCATAAGAAGAGAATCAAACTCTGTCCATGATCACTTCTGATCAGGGCAATGTGAGTATTGAACTCAATCTGTATACATTTGAGAAATTCTGTCAGACACTTAAAGTTATCAGACTTCTTCCTTAGAAAGAACACCCAAGTGAATCTAGAGAAGTCATCTACAACTACTAAAGTGTAGGATTTCCCTCCTAGGCTTTGTACTGTGATGAGTCCAAAAAGATCCATGTGTAACAGATACAATATCCTAGGTGAATCACTCTTATTAAGTGACTTAAAGCTGTTTTTAGTTTGCTTGCCTAATTGACAAGCCCTGCAGAGTCCTTCCTTCTTGTAGGGGCCAGAAGGTAGTCCTCTAACAAGGTTGTCCTTGGATATCCTAGCAATAGTTCTAAGGTTTAGGTGTCCTAGTCTCTTATGCCATAAAATATTTGGTCTACAGACAGAATTAAACAAGCAAATATCTACATCAGTTGAAAGAAAATCTACTAGATAGATGTTACCTTTCCTTTTACCTGTCAACACAGTTGTGTTGTCCTCTGACTTGATTTTGCATAAGGCTTTGCTGAAGGTCACCTGGTAGCCTTCATCACACAGCTGACTGATGCTTATTAAGTTGTGCTTCAGTCCTTCCACATAAGCTATCTTTTTGAAAGTTACTGATCCAATCTAGACTGCACCATATCCTTTAGTCTGTCCAAAGTTTGAATCACCAAAGATAACTTTGGGTCCAAGCTTGTCTCTAAAGGATGTGAGGTTGTCCTTGTTCCCTATCATGTGCTTAGAGCACCCACTATCCAAGTACCATTGCTGGTTAGATGTTGGATAGGTCTTCACCTGCACATAAGACAATTCATTTGTTTTTGACCTAGTTTACCTTGGGCCTAGGTTGATAACCTTTAAATTCTGAAATAAAGGACATCCCAGGTTGACTCTTATATCCTTCAGGATGATATCTCCTTGGAGGTATAATCCATTCAGTATAAGGGTTAAAGATTTGGATGAAGACCCTTAGGATTGGATTTTGATTTGCCCTTGAAAAAATTTCCATAGCTCTGACCTCTGTTCGACGATCTTGGAGCTGCGTTCGACGATCTGGGGTCAGATCGTCGAGCTCCATTCGACGGTCGACTATGGCTGAGTTCAGGTACTTAAGATCGTCGACCTGCGTTCGGCGATCGTCGATCTCCGTTTGGCGATCGTCGACCTCCGTTCGACGATTTCTGCTGGGACTTAGTTTTCTGGGCAGATCAGAATTTTTCCTAGTTACCTCTACAACTCCCTTTCCTTTGTCAGAAATGAATTTGATTGGAGTTGTTAGAACTATGGGTTGGCTGGATGAAGCACCCAAGCCGTGTGTACTATTGAATCTGGAGTTCACTGTGCTTGTGATGTCCATCAGCTTGATGCTTCTCCCATTAAGGGATTCTTCAAGCTTCTTGGCCTCAGACAGCTCACTTTTCAGTGAAGCTATCTGCTCCCTACAGCACTCCAACTCCTGAGAGAGTTTGAGGTTTTCTGATTTTAAAGTATTATGTTCAGATAGATGATTTCTGAGAGAGATAATTTCTTTCTCAGATTTTAGCAGGTCTAAACACAATGCTTTAAATTCAGATTTAAAGTCCTCTGAGTTAAAATCAAAAGAACTGATTACCTGATCTTCTTCAGGTTGAGTCTCTGAATCTGACTCTGACTCCTCTTCTTCTGAATTATGTTGTGAGGCATTGATTGCCATCATGTAGAACTCTTTTTCTTCTGCATCATCTTCATCATCACTGGAGCTGGATGAGGGTTCTGACTCCTCTTCAGTTTCACGTCAGGATTCAGCAACAAACCCCTTTCTTGTATGTTTATTTTTGCTTGATGAGGGTTTGCCATTGCCATTCCTTTTGGAGTCTTTCTTCTTTCTTCTTTCTTTCCTGTCCCTTCTGTCCTTGTTTTTGTTTTCTGGACAGTCAGGAACTATGTGCCCTGGTTTCCTGCACCCAAAGCAAACAATTTCTTTATTATTATTAATGGACTTGTCATACCTTGGCTTATCATGCTCCTTGTATGATCTCCTTCTGAAGTCCTTTCTGGCCATCTTATAAAATCTTTTGGCCAACAGACTGAGAAGTTCATCATTGCCTGTGGCTTTGTCTTCAGGCAGATCTTCAGTTGCCTTGAAGGCTATGGTCTTCTCTTTTCTTGTGGCTGGTGAGGCAGCCTTCTGTTCTTCCTCTCTATTTTTGATGAGTAGCTCATAAGATTTGAGCTTACCCAATAGAGCTTCAGTAGTGATCTCATTCAGACTTCTGGCATCCTTAATTGGCCAGATTCTTGAATCCCAAGTGCTATGGAAGCACATTAGAATCTTGTCATTGAGTTCAGTTAGTGAGATCTCTTTATCCAATGTTCTGAGTTCACTGACAATTAGACTGAGCCTGTTGTACATATCTCCCACTGACTCAGTTTCTCCATTCTTGAAATTCTCATATTGAGATATGAGGTGGGATCTCCTATCCTTTCTCTCATCAGCTGAGCCTGAGACTATTTCAGAAAGTTTGTCCCAAATTTCCTTAGCTGAATTGCATTCAGCCACCTTTTGAAATATGTCATCAGACATTGTCTGGGCTAAGGTGTTCATAGCCTTGGCATCAGCTACCTTCCATCTCTTGATGTCAGCATCTGTTCCTGATGGAGGTGGAACAGCATTTGTATTTGAGTTCTCTGGAGGTCTTGGACATACTGTCAAAACAGAGTTAAAAATATCTTCGTCAATAGAATTCATGTATAGTCTGATCCTTGCTTTCCAAAGTGCAAACTTGGATAGATTGCACACTGGAGGTATGGTCCTAGCATAATCTTTGTTTTGGGTCATGATTTGTGAAAACAAAATCTAATAATAAACTACAAAAGAAAAACAGATCTAACTTGGGATCTTTGGGTTCAGTTATTAACCTGTGCAACCACCAAGGTGTGGTATGTTTAACCAACCTCCCTCTGATACCAATTGAAAGTGCAGCTAGATCTGATATACTCTAGAGGGGGGGTGAATAGAGTATATGGTGCTTTAAAACTTTTTACAACAATTGTTGTAGTATGAGTGAGCAGGGGAGCAGTAATAAATCTAATCACAGAACTAAACTATACAAAAGCTAATCACAGAATAATCACAGCCAGAAACAAAAATAAAAACAAGCAAAACCAGAAGACACAAGGAAATATAGTGGTTCTCCTAAACTTGGGTACATCCACTCTTCTACCACCCTAGGTAGGAATCCACTGCAGGATGAGTTGATCAGATGTCATGGGCACCAATGAGCTTTTGATAAGGTGCTCAAAAACCAAATCAGATTTTTTGATCAGGTGTCTTGCCACCAATGAGCTTTTGACAAGGTGCTCAAAAACCAAGCTCAAACTTTTGAAGGAAGTTTGAGAAACCCATTACAGAGATGGGGGTGAGAGAGTGATGGAAGTCTTCTCTTTCTCAGATCAGCTGAGAAGACTATGTGGATTGATGGAGTCAAAGCTCCCCCTGAGTCCTTGAGATCTTCAGGAAAAGAAGCTTTATTATAGGGTGATAGGCCTTCACAAGTTGAGCTCCAACAAAAGATGATTTCAGCAACAGCTGAAATGTTGGATGTCTGGAGTCTTGAAAGATGTTGGCCTTGAACACTTGAAAACTAGAGAGATCTGAAGATTTTAGAAAAATTTGATCTCCTTGGATGTGTGTTCTTAAGAATTCTTTGAGACAGAATATTTTGTTGAAGATTACTGATGTCTGTCTGTGTGTGTCTGTGTATCTGTCTGAGAGATTCAAAAAATTCTTCTCTTTTATTCTCTGATACTGAATGGAAAAACATTCTCTGTTAAGAATAGTCGTTGACCTGCATTAATTGCATCCTTAATTGCAAAATGTCTTCTAGAGGAAAGTCCATAGAAATATTCCTTGAAAATCCCTTGAAACTTGGTCCAGAAATGAATGAAAACGGCTAGAAAATCTTCTGAATTAATTGCAGAATAACTCCTTAACTGATTTGAATTTGAATCTAGAAACATCCTTGAAGTTATCTGAAAACGTCGAACTGAGCTCTGCTATCGTCGGACTGAGCTCAGCGATATGGACTTATACAGCAGTCGAACATCGTCGATCTGAGCTCAAAGATCGTCGAACTGAGCTCAGAGATAGAAATCCAAAGCTGAGTCAAGATCGTCGAACTAAGCTCACCGATCGTCGAATGGAGTTCGTCGATATGATGAAGTTAATCTCAGCGATCGTCGAATGGAGTTCGACGATCTGTCGAAGTTGAGCTAGACGATCGTCGATCGGAGTTCGACGAATCGTCGTGCTGAGCTCGATGATATGACTTGGTCTCCAAATAGAAAATCCTGGTCTTCAGGGCAGCTTCCAAACCTAGACTTCTAACCCTTAGACTCAATTCTAATTGACCTATTGAGCTATACAGGAGGTCAAACATTGGTTTCCTAGAGACATAGTGATCCTGACCCAAATTAGTAATAGGGTGTTCCAACATATTATATTTAAGAATTATCAAATTAGGAATCTGGAGGTTAGACTTCAGAAGGAGAGAGAGATTGTTGCAAGTTTTTCTAAACCAAAATCAGTTTTACCTTTGATAGATGAGTTTATCCCTCAAAAGGGTAAGACTGGATTGGGGTTTATAAAACCTGCCAGGACAGTTAGGTCCAAGTCTAAGGGCAAAGCCCCAGTACTCAACACGAAGCCTGCTGTAGATAAAACAGCCAAGGTTGTACCTAAACAAAGGTACAACAGATTTGAGTGCTGGTGTTGTGGCAAGGTAGGCCACTTTTCCATAGATTGTTGGCACAATTCTAGTGTCAAGGAGATTAGCAAACTACCTGCTAGAAGAGCTATAGGTAGTCTTGTTAAAAGTCAAACTAACCAGCACCAAGGACCCAAGAATTATTTGGGTTCTAAGGTTAAATAATCTGTTTTGCAGGTGAGTCCAAGTGGCCATGCCCCTATATGGTACTTGGACAGTGGATGTTCCAGGCACATGACTGGAACTAGGGGATTGCTGAAGGACTATACACCAATCAAGGATTGTCCTAAAGTTACCTTTGGTGGTTCAGAAAAAAGGAATCATCAAAGGCTTTGGTAACATTTCTAGCATCCTAATTACAATTACTCAAGTGGCTTATGTAAAGGGTTTAAAACATAGCCTCATTAGCATAAGTTAGCTGAGTGATTTAGGATATGACATCTCATTTGTCAAGGATGGTTGTCATATCAGTAGGTCAAGTGATCAAAAGATCATTCTGACAGGATATAGGAAGAGAAATATCTATTGTCTAGACATTATGTGTGAGAACATTGTTTCTCCTATTTGTCTTGTAGCTGATGAGAAAGTCTCACATTGTGTTAAATGGCACAAGAGGCTGGCTCATCTTAACTATAATACAATTGGCCAACTCTTTAGCAAAGAGTTAGTGAGGAATGGTCCTCAGGTTAAGTGTATAAAGGTAGGGATATGCTCAGCTTGTAAAAAGGGCAAGCAGACCAAATCCACCTTTCATAGTTTTGAGAACAAAGATGCTGTGAGGTGTCTATACCTCTTGCATATGGATCGTTTTGGTCCTATGCCAGTTCACAGCCTAGGTAGGAAGGTCTACACATTTGTGGTAGTTGATGACTACTCAAGGTATTCCTGGGTGTTCTTCCTAAGGCAAAAATCTGAAACACCAAGCATCTTGTATAGTTTTGTTAAACAAATTCAGAATGAATCGAACAGTACAGTGGTCAAAATCAGAAGTGACCATGGTACTAAATTTCAGTCTGAAAGTATGACAAAATTGTGTGAAGAGTTTGGAATTTTTCAGGAATTTTCCTCACCAAGAACACCTTAGCAAAATGGTATTGCTGAAAAGAAAAATAGAACCTTGATAGAGGCTGGTAGAACCCTATTGAGTGACACATCTCTCACAGAATACTTTTGGGCTGAGGCAGTCAATACTGCATGTCATGTAATTAATAGGGCTACTATCACCAAGAGCCACAAGAAGACCGCCTATGAGATTATGAAGGGCAGAAAACCAAATCTATCCTATTTCAGGATCTTTGATTGCAAGTGCTATAACCTTAACAATGGTAAGTCTTATCTAACCAAGTTTGCTGCCAAATCCCAAGAGGGGATCTTTGTTGGGTACAACAACAACAGTAAGGATTATAGGGTCTATAACTTGATTACTCAAGTTGTAGAAGAGTCTGTTCATGTAGTTTTTGATGAAGCTAGACTCATTAACAATGAATTGCCTAGAAGTGTTTGCAGCTCCACAGGTGTAACTGAGAAGATGGACAAGCTTACTATTGCAGAAGGTCCTACTGCAAGTCAGCAAGTAGAAGATGGTGGCTGCTGTCCAGGGGGAGTACAAGATACTCTTGTTGCTGAAGAAGACCAAGAGGAGCAGCTGAATGAAGAAACTGAAGGTGTACAACCAGAAGACAGGCTGCCTCCAGCAAATAGGCATTTAAAAGATCATCCAGCCAATCAAATTATTGGAGATCTCAGACAAGGGGTACAAACAAGGAGCAGGAATCTAAGTTCAGTTCTCTACTCCAGCTTTCTATCCCAAGTAGAGCCAAAGAAATTTGAAGAAGCAATCCTAGACCCTCATTGGATTGAGGCCATGCAAGAGGAGCTGAAACAGTTCAAAAGATGCAAGGTCTGGGAGCTTGTTCCTAAACCAAAGGGCCACAACATTATTGGAACTAAGTGGATCTTTAGGAACAAGTTGGATGAGAATGGAATTATTATAAAGAATAAAGCTAGACTAGTTGCAAAATAATATAGGCAGGAAGAAGGTATTGATTTTGATCAAACCTTTGCTTCAGTAGCAAGATTGGAAGCAATAAGGATGTTCCTTGCCTATGCAACATATCAAGGATTTAAGGTATATCAAAATGGATGTTAAGTCAGCTTTTCTGAATGGAAACCTGAAGGAAGAAGTCTATGTAGAGCAACCATCAGGTTTTGTAGATTCTCTTAAACCTGATTATGTATATAGACTTAAGAAGGCTTTGTATGGGTTAAAACAAGCCCCTAGGGCTTGGTATGAAACCCTGTCTAGTTTCCTCATTGAGAACAAATTCTCAAGGAGGAAAATAGACAAGACTCTATTCCTTAGGGAATCCAGAGGCAAGATTAGTCCAAATATATGTAGATGATATAATATTTGGGTCTACAGAAAATAGTCTTTGCAGAAAGTTTGCAAAACTTATGCAAGGACAATTTGAAATGAGCAGTATGGGGGAAGTTAAGTTCTTCTTGGGTCTCCAAGTTAGACAGACTGAAGATGGATTATCCATATAACAGTCTAAGTAAACCCTAGAATTGATAAGGAAGTATGGTATGGAATCATCCACTACCATGAAAACTCCTATGGGGTCAAGCATGTCTCTAAGTAAAGATGATGCTGGGAAACCTGTAGATGAAACTTTGTATAGAGGGATAGTTGGCTCGCTACTATATTTGACTGCTAGTAGACCAGATATCATGTATGCTACATGTGTCTGTGCTAGGTACCAAGCTTGCCATAAAGAATCTCATTTGACAGCAGTCAAAAGAATTTTGAGATATCTTAAGGGCACACCTCATCTAGGCCTTTGGTACCCTAGGAATGGAGATTTTGAACTAATAGGTTATTCAGATGCAGACTTTGCAGGCTGCAAGGAAGATAGAAAGAGTACCACAGGAACCTATCAATTTCTAGGTGGAAGGCTGGTGTCTTAGAGTAGCAAGAAGCAGACCAGTGAGGCTATCTCCACAGCTGAGTCAGAGTATGTGGCTGCGGGAAGCTGTTGTGCACAACTACTATGGATACAACACCAGCTAGAAGATTATGGTATTCAAGTAAGTAGAACACCTTTATTTTGTGATTCTACTAGTGTCATTTCTATTGCAAATAATCCTGTCTCTCATAGTAGGACTAAGCACATAGAAATAAAATACCATTTTCTAAGAGAACATGTAGAAAAAGGAGACATTTCTTTAGAATATATAAATAAAGATAATCAGTTAGCTGATATGTATACTAAGCCCTTAGATGAAATCAAATTCAATAAATTTAAAATTGAATTAGGGATGATAAACTTAGAATAGTTTACAAAAATTGGCTAAGTAAAATGGTGTCGACACACAGAGTTGTCTGTGTCGACACATAGAAGTGGTGTCGACATTTCAGAGAAATGGTGTCGACACATCTAGGAAGTCTGTGTCGATACTTCAGAGAATTAGTGTCGACACATGCAGTGTAGGTGTCGACACATCCAAGGTGGTGTCGACACTTAGGATTTACACAGAATTAGTCTAGTAGAGTCTCGACTAAGTGTCGAGCTGAGTGGTGTCGACACATATATAAGTGTCGACACATATATTCTGTCGACTATACTTGTGTCGACACATAGTTGTCGAGACATTATAAGTAAGTGTCGACACTTTTCAACAGTGTCGACACAATTTAAGTATTTTGACGCGCCTTTTCATCTTCGATTCTAGAAAGGTATAAATAGGTTTTCGTCATTGTTTGTCGACACGCTCACCAAAGTTTCGAGACCAAACTTGTGTGTCGACATCTCTCTTCTCTAAATTCAAAATTTCTTAAAACCCTAATGGCGCCCAAGCTAGAAGAGAACATTAATGAAGGATATGAGCTTGTGCGACACGCCTTTGATGACGCGGAACCCGAAATCAATGGTGTGGTAACCCTAATTGCTGAGACTGGATTGGAATACCTTGTATCAGAACCAATCAAGATCTGGAAGAAGGAGGTCCTTGAATTTTTGAGTGCAGCTTCACTTGACGACTCTGGACTCAAGATTAAGTCCAGAGTTCATGGAACCAAAGTCAAGGTCACACAGAAAAGTCTAAGGAAGGTACTTCAACTATCAAGAACAAAAGAGGAAGAAGATGTATCTGCTTCTAAGACTAGAGAGGCTTTGAGATGGTGTGGACTGGATTCAAACCTAAAAATTGGATCACTTTTCAATAGAAAAGGGATGAACATCCAAGGAAAGTTTCTGTCTGAAATAGTTGGCAAGGTCATCCTGAGCAAGCCTGGAGGACATGACATAATTTCAGCTCAGATGTTCAGTTTGATGACAAGGATTATCTTCAAACTTAAGACTGACTGGTCAGTAGTTCTGTTTGATAAGATAAAAGAGAGTCTGAAGAAGCCCAATCTGGGTAGAATTCTGAGTCTATACCTAGCTGGAAGTATTCCTGATGTGATGAATCAAGCTGCAGGTTCCAAGATAAACCACATGATCAGAATGGATTTGAGAATTTTCTCTAGGTGGGATAGAGTATTGACAAAAGAAATGCCAACTCCAGTAAAGGACACGCCTCAAAAGAAGAAGAAGGAGACAACCATTGTGGCTCAAGAATCCTCCAGCAGCTCTGAAGAGCAAGTGGTCTTTACTCCTGATGATGAAGAGACTGGAAATACTGGCCATTCTCCAGTAAGACAAGAAGATGCACAGAGGCAGGGGGAGCTACCCTCAGCTAGCCCAATTCACCTGGATCCACTCCAGGGGGAGCCTCTACATGTGGAAGAGCCAACTCCACTAGAGAGTGAAAGGGCTACCCAAACCATTCTAGAGGTAATCACTGAAATTAATCAAATAGATTTCACTATTGAGGATGAAGTTTTGACTGATTCATTACCTCATGTTCATCAGCAAACACAGATACAACCTCAACCACAAGATGTTGTCATGGAGGACACATCTGTTGCTGATAAAGTGGTTGATGAGATCAGAGATTCTCCAGCTCATTCTCAACAGGAATTTACATTAGAAGAGCTGTTCCCTGATCTTCTACAAACTGATTTTGAGAGAGAGAAAGCGACTGCTGAGGGGGAGAAGGCCCATATTGAGCGGGAGCATGTGGAGATTGTAGAGGAAACTGCAAGCAAGGAGACTGAGGAGCCAAGAGATGCTGAAGGGCTAACAAGGACTGAGAAGGATTCACATCCTAGTCCTAAGGAAAGAGTAGACATAGTCAGCACATCTGCTTCAGAGGATGAAGAGGCTGTTAGAGCCAAGAAAAGGAAGTTCCAGGTCTTCAAGAGAAGAAGCCAAAACTATAAGAAAGCCCTACAGACAATTGCTCCATAGTCTGCCACCACTACTGATTATAGTTCTCTGATGGTAGCATTGCAAATCAAGCTGGATGAGCAAAGGCAAGCTTTAGAAAAATATGTGGATGAAGGGCAAAAATCCCTGCAATTTGATCTGGCACAAGACATCAAATCAATCAGATTTGAAGTGAATCTCAACAAGAAAGAAATGACTGATTGTTTCCATAAAGGAGGCAATGCAGTGGTCTATCTGGCTACACATCAAGAGAAGATAAAGACAAAACTTGATGACCTCGCAGTAAAGCAAGGATATGTTCTGAAAAATCAAATAAGAATGAATGAAAACTTGACTGCTTCTCATAATGTCATACTCACTGAAATGAAGAATATAGCTACTGCGTAGACTACACACAGTGCTGATGCCAAAGCTGAGTTTGATAAGCAACTCCAAGAAAGCCTACTTGCAGTTCACACTGCTATTGCAGATTCTCAAAAGGTTATTACTAACAGGCTACAAAAGTTAAAACCTTTCTATAAAGATGGAGTTAACTATCTGAATGCCCAGATCAGGTTTCAGAAAGATGATCTGAGGGATCACATAGAGAGAGAAGTCATAAAGGGAGAGAGGGTATTAGTCAAGGCAGGCTCTGATCATGCCAAATGGATTTCAAATTCCATCAGAGACACCCTTGGATATCCACCTTTTTGTGATGATGACAATATGGCAGAGTCTGGAATCAATCCTGCCTACTTTGGAGGAGAGCAAGCAGAAGTGGCTCAAGTGATATATCCTCCTGTAGATTTTGATATGATACATCAGGAGGTACAGTCTATGTACAGTCCTCCTGAGGGTAATCAGAAAATTATTCTTGAGAAAGTTGTCCAGCCTGTGCCAGAGGCAATCTTAAAAGAGCAAGAGGCATATCTAAAAGAACAAGAGGCCCAATTATCTAAGAAAAGATTCAGAGAGCAAGCTGAATTAAGGCCAGATTTTGAACAATGGAGCCCCACTTTCAGGAATATCATCTTGACTGCTTGGAAGGCTGCTAAGGACAATGTCCTGGATAGAGGCAAGTGGTATTCTGACATGGAGTGGAGAAAACATGAGAATAGGCAAGAGGCCATAGTACAATATAGAAGAAAGGCTAAACTGGGAAAGCTACCTCCTAATGCATAGGAGCCTAGCAAGTATTTCCCTAAGCCTTATCACTATTTTGAAAGGCAGAAGATAAAGGCTGAAGAGCTGAACAAGAAAGATCTCAAAGGCAAGAAGCCTGCTGCTGCTGATGATAATGAAGCTCCAGTTCAAGCAAAGATTCAATCTGGAATTTGGATTGTAATCAAGGAACCAGAGCAGCCATATGATAGCATTTTCTTAAGTTTACAAATTGTAATCATTTGCATTAAAACTCTATGTAAACTTTTGATTAATGAAAATGTTGGAATTTGTAAGAACATTGTGTCATGGTTCAAATCTATTACATTAATTATTCTGAGATAATTGTTTATACATGTTCTGTTCATGCATGTTTAAGTATTTTCCCTGTCATATAATACTGTTTTACATCATACTGAAAATTTGTTATGTATGCTGTATATCATTGACTAAGGGTTATGACTTCTCCAAATTGGGGGAGATTGTTGGGTACATTGGAATATATGTACCTGATTTGAAGAAGCCTCACCCTACTCAATGATATACATCAAGGTGTATTTGATGTGCTTTGAGTTTATTTGTGCAGGTTAAGTAACTGCAGGTTTGCAGGAAAAGTTTCTAAGTCCATGTGTCGACACCTAGAAGAAAAGTGTCGACACTTAAGAAGGCTTGTGTCGACACCCAGAGAAGCTGTGTAGACACTTGGAGTAATTGTGTTGACACTAGGAAGGCAGAGTCGACAGCAGAAGGAAAGTGTCGACACATACAGGAAGTGTCGACACACAATGAAGAAATGTCTACATAATCAGTGTTGACACTTAGAAGTAGTGTCGACACCCAGAGAAACTTTGTCGACAGCAAAAGTGTCGACACTAGGAGGCTGTGTCTACACTCAGCAAACTTCAACAAAGTTTAAGTACAAGTGTCGATACAAAGGAGATGTGTCGACACTCAGCAAAAGTTTCAACACAGAAGGCATGTGTTGACACTAGGAGGCTGTGTCGACACTCAACAAACTTCAACAAAGTTTAAGTACAAGTGTCGACACAAAGGAGATGTGTCGACACTCAGCAAAATTTCAGCACAGAAGGCATGTGTCGACAAAAAGAAGATGTGTCGACACTTAACAAGTTTCAACACAAGAAGATATGTCGACACAATGGAGTTGTGTCGACACTTAGCAGAAATCAACTAAGTATTGAAGAAGAAGACTTGTGTCGACACACAGGATCAGTGTCGACACATTCTGAAGAAGCAGTGTCGAGAAGCTGTTACAACAACACAAGGAGTTGTGTCGACACCATGAAGGCTAGTGTCGACACTTAGTCAATTTGTGTCGACACTTAGTCTATTTGTGTCGACACATAAAGACTATCTGTCTCGACACTTTCAGACAGTGACAGAGATTTCAAGAAGTGACTGGATGACTTGACAGCTGCTATTTCAACCGGTCAACTGCTACTATCAGAGCCATCAGAAAGTTGTTAGAAACCGGATCAGCCGGTCACCATGAAGAAAGCTTATATAAAGGCTTATTCCTTCAACAGAAAAAGAATCAATGAAGTGAAAAACAACACAACAAGAAGAAGACCTTCAAGTGAAGATCTAAGAAGTTGGAGAGAGAGAGCTCTTTCTAAGGAGTGCAGTTGCTGAACTGGACTGCTAAGTTAGATTCAGATTGAGATCTGAATCTCAAGACAGAAGTTGATCAAAGATCATCTTCAGAAGATTCAACCATACTGTGTTCTAATTCAAGAAGCTTTGAATAAAGCCAAGGGAGGTTGATCTCAGTCAAGTTCTTCCAAGAACTCATCAAGAAGCCAGTCAACTCATCTCTCTCTATCAGAGTTGTGGGCATATACTTTGTATTTTCTAATTTCTGTAGGAGCTTGTATAGATCTGAGTTGTAAGCCTAAATCTAAAAAGGCTGAGGTAGGGCCTGTGAGCCTGAGTGTAGGAGAATCATTTCTCTGAGTGTAAGCCTTGTTGAAGGCTGAGGTAGGGCTATTGTGCCTGAGTGTAGGTCTTGTTGAAGATTGAGTGGTAGGGCTTGGTGCCTGAGTTGTAGGAGTGGGATCACTCTGAGTTGTAGGAACCTATTTGGGGTTCTGAGTTGTAAGATCTGAGGATCTGAGGAGAAGTGGAGAAGTTAGGCCGAATCTAGTACACTACTAGATAGGCGAAGGGGGAAAGTGGATGTACCCAGACCTTGGGGAACTACTATAAAATCTGTGTGTACTCTGTGTGTGATTAATTCTGTGATTGCTATGTTATCTGTGTTGAATTGCTGTAGAGAATTGCATAAACAGGTCTAATAATTCAGTGTTTCTGCCTTAAAAGTTAAAAAGATTAAGTGCACCTATTCACCCCCCCCCCCCTCTAGGTGTTTAGGCACTAGTTCTTTAAAGTTCATTGACTATTCTGAAGAACTTCTTATAACACTCAGTTATGCTGTCAGTTTTGGCTTGTCTAAAACTTTCATACTCCTGATTAAGCATAGACTTTCTGTATTATCTCACCTCTTCTGATCCCTCCATGTAGACAATCAAGGTGTCCCACATCTCTTTGGAGGTTTTGCAGTGAATCAAGTTTTGGAAATTTGAGTCATCTATAGCACTGACTATTATGTTATGTGCTCTCTTATCCATGGTAACTAAGATGATCTCATCCTTTGTCATTTCAGAATAATCTTTCGGTGTCCTCAGATTTACATCAAGAATTGTGATTTTCAATGGAATGAAAGGCCCTTCTTTAACTGTAATATAGATTATTGGGTCAGATGCTTCCATAAACAACCTGACTCTCTCTTTCCAAATACCAAATATTTCCTTCCTACAGATTGGTAATTTCATGGATCTAAGTTCCTTATGATTTTCTCCAGAACCCATTTTGTTTAAATGTTAACTGTCTTACAGATCTACTCAAACTGTTAAGTCTATTTCTTGAGTAACCTCTCTCTGATACTACTTGAAAGAATTGGTTTCAAGATGACCTAAACACCTAGAGGGTGGGTGAATTGGTACAATTCTTTTTATTGCTTAGGCAGACAAATTTATCACAATAAAACCTGTTATGCACACTGTCACAGCACATATAAAAAGAACACAACACACACACAGAATACACACAGTTTTATAGTGGTCTACAAATGATGGGTACATCCACTTTCCCCCTTCGCTTATCTAGCAGTATACTAGATTCAGCCTAACTTCCTTCTTCTACTCAGATCCTAAGATCTTACAGCTTAGAACCCAGAGATGGTTCCTACAACTCAGACTTCAGCAAGTCCTGCAACTCAGATTCTCTCAAAGAATCCTACCTCAGAGTGAGTCCACACTCCTACAACTCATGCACACAGGCCCTACCTCAGCCTCTTCCCAGGCCTACAACTCAGAGAATTTAATCTCCTACCTCAGGCACTCAGCCCTACCTCAGCCTTTATAATTTAGGCTTATAACTCAGATCTACAATATATCCTACAGTGAATTGATAATAGAAAAGAATAAAACATTCACCCAGATAGAGAGAGAAAGGGTTGAAGGTTTCTTGATCAGTTCTTGATAGAACAGATAACTTTTGAATCAACCTGTCTTAGCTTTCTTCAAAGCCTCTTGAATCTGAACAAAGTAAGGTTGATCTTCTTGAAGTTGGAGATGATCCTCAATCCAGCTTCTTCTTAATCAGATGTGATTCTAATTTCTTCTTTCTGATTGTTCAGGATCTGCCCTCTTTGGATTTTTGGATGAAGACTCCTCTCCTTGTAGTTAGTTCTTTTCAGATTGGTTGTCTTTGATGCTTCCCGTTCTCTCTTCTATCTGTTGATAGAACATGTCTTTATATAGGCTTCATCCAACGTTACCGGCTGATCCAGTTCATAACAACCTTCTGACAGCTCTGACGCAATAGCCTTATTGGTCATGACAACTGTCAAGTCACCAGTTAATTCATTATACTTAGTCTCAGCCAGTAAAGTGTCGAGATATTCCTTTACATGTGTCGACACAAATAGCCTATGTGTCGACACAATCCTTGGTGATGTCGACATAGCTCCCATAATGTCGACACAGCACTTTATAATATTCTTGACACAGCTTCTATAAAATGTGTCGACACAAGTCCTGTGTGTCGACACAAATACTTCTTGTCTTGACACAGTGGTTGTCTTGATATAATTCTGGAATGTGTGGACACAAGTCTTGTGTGTCGACACAATTGCTGTAGACATAAACTTGATGTGTGTCGACACAAGTCCTGTATGTCGACATAGTTGTTGTAGACAAAATTTTGTGTGTCGACATAAGTCCTGTGTGTCGACACAGACTGTCTTCTGGTGTCGACTAAGTTGGTGTCGACAGATTTGCCATGTGTCAACACAAGTTCCGTGTGTCGACACAATCTTGCTTCTGGTGTCGACACAGCTTTTCCCAAGTGTCGGCACAATTGTTGTCGACAGATTTTTTGTGTGTCGACACTAGTCCTGTGTGTCGACACAAACTGGCCTCTGGTGTCTACACAGCTTTTCCCAAGTGTCGACATTTGTACTTTGAAACTTTTTCTTCATTTTATTATCCTGCACATACAAACTCAAAACAACATCAAATACACCTTGATGAATATCATTAAGTTAGGTGAGACTTCTCCAAATCTGGTACACATTTTCCAATGCACCCAACAATGGGCATATAGTTTCTATGTGATTCCCCAATCATCTCACACCGTTAGAAGACAGTTCATGAATGCTGAAAGCAAACTGCTGGCAGATATTCTGGGTAAATTCCTCCTCTGCAGGACAAGCTCCATCAGTTATATCACACCAGAATTTTTTGATATGATGACAACAGTTATCTGCAGAAAGAAATTCCAGTGGGGCATGATGTTGTTTGACAAAATTAAGGCATGTATTAATAGCCCAAATTATGGTAGGATCATCTCACTGTACCTGAACTAGATGAACCTTGAAGTTTTCCCCATGAACAAGGGCATAGCCCTCCACCATATGAAGAAAGTTTCTATTACCTTCATCCAGAGATGGGAGGTTAAACTGTAGAAGTCTGACAAAGTAACAAAGGAAATTGAAGATGTGGACAGGACCCCATCTCCTCCTTCTCATCAGATAACTGACCCAGTTATTGAGGGGGAGACTACCCAATCTGTTCAAACTCAGCCAACCTTGTACCAGTTACAACAGAAATCCCTCCTCAAGTCACTACACCTTCTGCTTCAACAACTCAACCCCAAGATATTTCTCATACTGCTGTTGCACCCTCAGTTCCATCTACATCTGCTGCTGCCACTTCCCCTCTGTTGCATATAGAAAGTTCAGATTTTCCTACTGCTGAAGACATCAACCAGATGATAGAGGAGCTCACTTCCCCAGAGCCTCTTTTCTCTACTCCTGAAGATCATCCATCCTCTCCAGCAAAGTCTCCTGCACAACTAAAACAGTTACCAGACCATCATCTAGAACCATCTCCTCAAAGAAAATCTCCTGTACAAGAACCATCCCATCTCCATTTGAAGATATACCTGATGCTGAAGTTGTTTCCATACATGATTCTGATGATGACACTCCCATTGAAGCTGCTGAACTACCACTTCCAACTCTTCACTTCAAGATTCCATCCATACTGCCATAGTTGATGAAGAGGAACAAAAAACTATCAGCAAAAAGCATACTTCTACTTCTACTGTTATCATTGAAGAGATAGCTCCATGGACAGCCCCAGTCCATCCTCCTCCATCTATTCCATCTGAAGCACTTCCTGAAGGTGATATATTGAGCAAAATTGAAGCTATGTTGACTGCTCAGAGAGATTATTTTGATTCTTCCTTTAAAATTATAACTGACAAAGTAACTGCATTGGAATAAGAAATGAGCCGTAAATTTGCTGAAATCCAAAACAACATTGATGAATTTAAAAGGCTCTTACAGATTGGAGGAAAAGCTATAGATCATACAATCACTAGCATTGGTGAAGTCATGGACTAGTCAGTCGCCCTTGCAAATATTCAGATTCAGCTAGACAAGAGAGCCTAAGAGAGAAATTTCAAAACTTGTGAAGAAGTTGGGACATTTAAAGAAGACGTAATCAGCACTCTCTCCCTAGAAGTCAGAAAGGGGTGGATAAAGTGAAAGAACAACTGGAAAAACAAGCACAAACTCTAAAAAATCAGTGGGATGACAAACTGCATGTGATCCAAACTTCAGTACTTAAAGAAGTTAAAAGCACAAAACTATATACATATAACACTACCATATGGATGCATAATCAACTATTTCCTGAACTGTCAATGGATCCTTCTACACCTCCACCTGCATATTTGGATGTAAACATGCCAACTTTCTCTCCTCCTCCAGAATACTTTGAAGGACCTCCTCCAGACTATTTTGAAGGACCTCCTCTAGAGAACTATGAACAAGTTTTGGAATCAGAACAAACACATATGCCTACTCAACCTCCTGAAGTTCATAAAGCAAAAAGAAGAAAATATGGTGATGGAGCAACATCAAGTAGATAAACTCCCCATCTTGATGTTGAAAGGAAGAGACCTAAAGAATTTACTGAAGTATGGAGTCCAACCTCCAAATCTCTAATTCTTGATACTTTGAAGCTGGTAGTTGATTTCAATGAAGACAAGAACTTACATTATAGCTCTTATGAATGGGAGTTATATGAAAAGTCACTTACCAAAAGGAGTAAATATGACAGAGAATATGGTAGGAACAATCTCAAAGCTCCTTCCAGACCTCCAAAGTATTTTCCTAAACTATATTGCTACCAAAAGAGACAACTTGAAAAACTAGAAAGACAACAACAACAACAACATGATTAATAGAAATTGAAGATGTTCTGATAATTCTTATTGTTGAAATTGTGGAATTGAACTTTCTCTTGGACATATTTCTATTAATATGAAATTTTAGTTTTGTTGATCTGATTTTTCTCCATTATAGCTCTTATTATATTTTTCATGGTTATGAGTTTCTTTACTTGTTTATCTTGATATAATTCACCTTAGTGTAGAGGGTTATGACTTCTACAAATAGGGGGAGATTATTGTGTATTGCATCCATAATAACACAGATTTGTATGAAGTCAGCCTTGAACTAAGATGAATTAAGTTTGTATTTGATGCTCTTTTTTATTGAGTGTGTGCAGGATACAATTGCCAAGTGTAGACCAATGTCAGTCTACAATGAGTCGCCAAACACAGGACCATATAATGTAATCCCTCTTTGTGTGATCTATGGTGTTGACTCATATGTAGCCTCTCTATTGGGACACACTTCCTTTTACAGCACTAAGGACATGGGAGAAAAGTTGGATACTGATTATAATGAAGAAATCTTGTTTTCAGATTTTCAGAATTCGTGTTTTTCTCGAGTAATATGTTTTGTACTCGAGAAGGACTGAAGCTGTTCTCGAGTGAGACTTGTCATGTACTCAAGTGGCAGAAGCTGTTCTCGAGAAAGCTTAATGTTGTTCTCGAGAAGGATATATGTTCTCGAGTACTCCATGACTTTCCTTCTCAAGTTGCTTCAGTTCCAGGCATGATATTTCTCTAAGTCTTTTTCTCAAGAAGCAAGTTATTTTTCTCGAGAAGCCAATGTAGTTTCTCGAGAATCTCAGTATTACTTCTCGAGAACCAGAAGTTATTTCTCGATTGACAGAATTTTTTCTCGAGAACAGGTGTTCATTTTTCTCGAGTTACTTCTTCTCTTGAAAGAATTTTTCTAAGTCTTTTCTCGAGAAGACTAAGTTTATTCTCGAGAAGACTATTGTTGGGTCCAATGCCCACAATGTTCCCTAGATTGGATTTGAAAAGACATCACCAGCAAGACTAAGAACATAGTTGTATTTGATGTTGTTTAAGCTCATCATGTGCAGGATATTCCATGGAACAAGTCTAGACAGGTTGTCTAAGTGATATGACAGGTCACAAAGTGAAGATGCTGAAAAGGCATGAAGTAGACTAAGTGGGCATGTCAGGTAAAATCTTACCTATGATTGTGGGCTGACAAAAATCTGTCTAAGTCCATAGGCATTGAGTGATGAAGACACACTCAACATCATACAACAAACGGCTGTGAGTATAACTCAGTTCAGAGAATTCGTCAAACTGAGTTCAGAGTTCGTCGAGCTCAATTCATAGTCCATCGAGCTCAGTTCAGAGAATTCGTCGAACTGAGTTTAGAGTTCGTCGAGCTCAGTTAAGAGAATTCATCGAACTGAGTTCAGAGTTCATCGAGCTCAGTTCACAATCCGTCGAGCTCAGTTCAGAGAATTCGTCGAACTGAGTTCAGAGTTCGTCGAGCTCAATTCACAATTCATCGAACATAGGTCAGAGAAAGGCATGATGAGTCAATCAATGCCTAGATTTAAGAGGAAGTGTTTGTCTCAGCTTAACCACCGAGACAAGTGATTGTCTCAGCATAACCACTAAGACAAGTGAGTGTCTCAGTAGAGATCAAGAAAGTGCTGAGACAGTTAAGCTAGTTGTGTCAAACACAGAAAATTGGCTAAGGCAAAAGGCGTTGAGTGAGAAGACACACTCAACGATCTCAATGCCAGAGAAGCAGGAAGATTTTGCCTAAGGCAAAAAGCAGTGAGACAGCTGAGATGGCTGAGAAGAAACCGCTGAGACATAACCGCTGAGACAGGAGTTGGTCTCAGCATAACCGCTGAGACAGGAGTTGGTCTCAGTATAACCGCTGAGATAGGAGTTGGTCTCAGCATAACTATTGAGATAGGAGTTGGTCTCAGCACAACCGCTGAGACAGGAGTTGGTCTCTGGAAATCTACAGAGACAGAAGTTGGTCTCAGCATAACCATTGAGACAAGTGTTGGTCTCAGCTGAGAACAAGAAAGTGCAGAGACAAGATAAGTAGAAAAATAGTTAAGGCAAAAAGTGTTGAGTGGAGGTTGCTCACTCAACGTTGTCAACTCCTAAAAACAGTTTTACATTCTAAGTGTTTTGGTGTTGAGTGAAGGTCACTCACTCAACTCCATGTGACAGAAAATTTGTTTAAGTGTTTTGGCATTGAGTGATGCTTACTCAGTCAATGTATGTGCTAATGATGTTTGATTTTTGGTTAAGTCCACAACTGATGACATCAGCAAGTCAACAAGTTAACATATTTCAAATTAGTGGTGGGATGGCTACAATACGCGACAAATGTTGTCGCATGCCTATTGTACGACAGTTGACGTTAAAGTAAAATTGTTGCTGGACATTAATTATGTGGGGTCCACTGCTCAAGAGTCGTTGTGTCAAAAATCAATAAAAGAAAAGAGGGCTACAGAGGAAAATATACTTCAGGGAAAAAGAAAATCATGTAAGTTCATCTTCTCCGCCATTGTTGTGGAGCTAAAGAATAGGAAGCTCTAGTCTACAGATAGAGATCAAGTTAACTATTGGATCAAGACCTCCAACAACAAGATTATTGGTACCATTCTCACTTGCACCAGCAAGCAAGTTCAGAGTATTTTATCTGAGGGAAAAGGTAGCATGCAAGGGTCGACCCTTGCTGCAGGTTCTTCATAGTTCCAGCAACACAAGCACCTGAAAATCTATATCTGGAAACTGTGAAGTGAAGAAAGGTTAAAGAACCTGAAGGAAGACTCAGGTGACCATTCCCCAGGAATCACAGTCAAGGCTAAATCACCTCAGCCCAACAAAGGATCAAGAGACAGAACTGTTCTAGTCTGCAAAGTTTGAGCTGTGATTTTCTCAGCTCAGGTTGCGGCAGTTAACTGCTATAACTTCACTAACCAGAAGGAAAATACCTGGTGCTGTAAAGTAGTTAGGGCTGAGCTTCAGTCTTAGTTTTGGAAGTGGCAGAACATTGCTCTGCAAGTAACTTCCAGCACAAGTAATTACTTGGTGTTGTGAAAGTAGTTAGGACTAAGTAGATCTTAGTTCAGTAAAGGTAGACTCAGGAAATAAATTCTCGTAGTCATTGTTAGGCTGAGCTATCTCAGTCAAGAAGCTTGACGCCGAGAAATATCTCTTATGTCAATAATATCCATCAACCCACCATCATCCTGTAAGATTCAGCACAAGTAATTACTAGGTGACTTTTTAGTCACTGAGCTGTAGGTGCCCTACTGGGGTACTGAGGTAGGATCCAAGTGTGGATCTGAGCTGTAGGGCTTAATTACCTAAGGTAGGAGAGTGTTGCTCTCTAAGTTTAGTGCCTTTGTGTTAGAGGTAGGTGACAAGTTTGTCACTGAGCTGTAGGTGTCTGGAGGGGCACTGAGGTAGGTACCTAGAAGTGTACTGAGCTGTAGGAGTTTTGCAGCACTCTAAGAGTAGGGCCTTGTACCTGAAGTTGTAGGGCTGAAAAGACTGAGCTATAGGAATTAGAGATGATGCTGAGGTAGGTGGATTGCAGGTCACTGAGTGTAGGAGCTCTATAGAGCTCTTTGGAAGAATCCTTGGGATCTGAGGTAGGGCTGTCCTCCCAGCCTGAGTGTAGGGCTTAACAGCCTAAGGTAGGTGGTCTGCTGACCACTGAGTGTAGGCCCTTGTGGCTGAGAAGTTAGTCTTGGAGGAGACTTGAAGATCTTACGAGATCTGAGGTGTAAGCTCTGAGGAGCAGCTTGGAGGAGTTTGTGCCGAGTCCAACAAGTTAGTTGGATATGTGGAGAGGGAAAGTGGATGTACTTGATTAGGGAACCACTATAAATCATTATGTGCTTTTCTGTGGTTGCTTTTCTTTTCTTATTTGCAGGTGCTAAGGACAAGCTCTAGATCCCCTTGAGCGCAAAGACTAAAGAAAACAACAAAGTATCTTAATGAAAGCAAAAGATAGACTCTAAGAGATAAATAACCTATTCACCCCCTCTAGGTCATTTAACTATCCTTGAAACATAGACTTTCAAGTGGTATTAGAGGGAGGTTACTCAAAAAGGACCTAACAGTCTGAGTTAACCTCAAAGGATAGCTAAAAGGGTTATACTTGTGGGTTCAAAAGAGAACCACAAGGAATGCAACATCAAGACTGCAACAAGAGGAGCTTTGGGACTTGGAAAGAAAGGGTCAAGAAAATCTTGGAAGCCTCTGATCCTAGGGTCCTTGCAATAGTTCAAGAAGGAAATTTCATTCCCATGAAGGTCACTACATCAGATGCAAGCATCTAGACCCCACAGAATTATGCAGAGATGTCTGAAGATGAAGACCATCCAGATACCAGGATAGAGATCAGGGCCCCACTTTCTCACTCAGAAAGTGATTCTGAGGTGGATGAAGATATTAGTGGCTGCTGTGAGGAGATGGCCTTGACAGAAGAAGAATTCTGCCAGGATCAGCCTCAAGATCAGGTACATCCTCAATCTAGCTACTTAGGTCACGAGGCCAATCTAGATTTTAATGCATCCTCATCTAGTGATGAAGATGGCTATGAATCTGAGGCAGATGTTAATAAATTGATTGACAGGTATTTTGAAATTTTGGATGCTTTGAGAAGAAGCAAGAAGTTGGCCAAGATGCAGGCTGAGGAGATTATCTCTCTTCTGCTAGCTGCTACCCAGCAGTCTGTGACAACATCCCTGCTGGATCAGAAAATGAAAGAAGTCAGCCAACTGAAGGCCATCTCAATCATCCAAATTGAGACCATAAGGTAGAAGGACAAGATCATAGTGTATCTTGAAAGGAAACTCCTAAAGGAGAGAAGGGATATAGCTGAACTCAACAAGCCAAAAGCTGTGCTTCCCTTGATAAATTCCTTCTCCTCCCAAATGGGTAAGAAGGAGTTAGTTGTCAAGGGAAGCACAAAAGTGGACCTTTCCAAAGGGAAAGGCAAAGCCCATGTAGTGCCACAGTCAACCTTTCATAAGGTAATTCTCCCTTCCAATAGGAATAGCCAAGACCCCAGGGATGATCACTGGAGGAATGTGAATCTTCCTTGTAAGACTACAAATGTATCTTACAATGGGAGAATAAGGGGTAGGGAATGAATGCCTTTATGGCTCCCCATGAAAAAGGATAAATGGCCCATGCTGGACCATTTATATTTGGTGCCTCTGCCCCAACTCACAAGGGTAAGGCAGTGGCTTTCAATCAAGACCACCTAGTAAGGACTCAGACCAAGGGTCAGTCTACTAGTAAGCCTAACTTGGCTTATTCTAATGATATAAACAGCTTGTCTTTTGCAAAGAAGACATCTGTAAATACCATTAAGGGCAATCAAAGAAAGCCTACTGGAAGAATGACCTTCAGTCAGATACTTGCTGAAAGGAACCTGAAGAAAGTTACTGCTGATCTTCCTTCTGTTCAGTCAGCAGTTAACCACACTACAAGACCTGCTCAGAAAAGAAGATATAATATTCATGAGTGTTGGTGTTGTGGTAAGGTGGGGCATTTTGCCCTAGATTGCTGGCATAATCCTTCTGTGTCTATAGCAAGAGTTAGCATACCTGTCAGAAATTCTGCAGGTAGGCAAGTAAGATTTCAGGCTAACAGGGCCCTAGGACCCAATACCTATTGGGGTCCTAAGGTATGGTAATTCTGTTTTGCAGGTTAGTCTTAGTGCCCATACCCCATGAGGCACTTGGATAGAAGATGTTCCAGAACTTGGACTGGAACAGAAAAGTTATACTATGGTTCATACACCAAGGATAAGGAAGTTGTGTACATTCCTAATGAAGGGTACAAGTGGTATCATCAGCTGTCTGGCACTTCAGTGGAGATCTTCAACATCATCTGCACCTGTAGCAAAGGGTGTCCAAGTCAGTTGGTGTTATGGACAAGATCTGTGCAAATGCTGATGGGGAGCTTGTTCAGTCAAGGTTACTGGACATGCTTGAATCTTATCCAAAGTTCCCCAGCACAAAATAGTTCACCATTACTGCTGAGGATCAGCTTGTCCCCTTGGACTTTGTTGAGTATGAGAGAAAGACTCGGTATCCAGTGGTCTTAAAGAACAACAGTTGTAGGAGAAGAATGAGCTGGCAGCTGCACCAGTGGTATCATTTGCAATCAGCCAGGGGGAGAAGAGAATCACATAGTATCAAAGCTGAAGCCAAAGGCAAATTAGATGCTAAAGAAGGGGAGAAGATCTGGCTCAGTAAAAAGAAATTATACAAGGTGCTAGGGACTAGCTAAGCATCAACATGGATGGAACTAGACGAAATCAGAAGAATTCGTCGAACGGAGCTCGACGAAAGCTGAAGCAATCGTCGAACAGAGCTCGACTAAATCTTAGCAATTAGTCGAACTCAAGCTTGCCATACAGAAAATTTATGACATCAGAACCATAACCTCCAGATAAGTAGAATTTATTTTATATTGATATTCTACTAAGTGTAATCTAAGTTGCTAGGAATCCTGGCTTTCATAACAGGACTATGCACATGTAGATTAAATTTCAGTAAGTTAGGGAGCATAAGGAAGAACTCAATCCTGAGTATGTCTTGACTAACAGGTAGCTGACATGTTTATCATACCACTAGATAAAGTTAAGATTCAACACAATCTAGATTAAGATTGGGTATGTTAAACTAGGTATAGCTTCAATTGCTCCATGTCATACTTGTGTTGCAGGATTCACTTTTCTTGCAGGTAGATGAGTCCTTATTGACACATCAAGACTATAAAGACCATTAAGTGGTATCAAGACTTAGATGGACTCAAGTGTTTAGCAGAGGGAATGATACGGATGCTCCTGTTAAGGGGGAGCAAGCTCAGCATCATATAAAGGGGAAGCATGCACAATAATTGCTGAAACAGGATCAACCTCCTGTTGGGAAGGAGCAGGCAGCTGCTGTAGTAGATCAGCTGTTACAACAGTTGATTAGCTTGTCTCCAGAACAAGGCACAGACTAAGGGGGAGACTATGAGAAGAGGAACAGTTTGCAGGTAGCTCAAATACTGCAGTATTGTCTTGTATCAATGTATCAACACAAAAGGTATGTCTCCCAATCAAGTAGACTGATCTCTAGGATGATTTCCTTAGTAGTATCAACATAGGACTTTGTCTAGGATCAGGAGATAATCTCTCCCATGGTATTTTCTACTCACTCGACAGATATGCCTATTGAAGCAGTTAGAAAGGGGGAGATATGTGTGGCAATACATATGAGGGAGATATAGAAGCAATGTATGACATGACAAGGCCATGTCAAGTAGGTTCATATTACTGGAAAAGATTCTAGTAGTATGAGAAATACAATGACTGATCATATATTGAGTCATGATTGGGTTAGTGCATTCATTAAGGTAAGTACTTTTAGTGGTGCACCATTTAAATATTAAATGGTGTAAAGAAGAGTTCATATTACTTGAGCAATTGCTCAAGTAGTGTGAGGATGCACATTGAATGTATGTTGAATAAGCTAGCATGTGTGTAGAAATATCTACAACCACATGAATTTTATTTTCTGCCTACCATGATAATATCTCTTAGTATTGCTGGGTGTTCTGCCTTCTTCAAATAGGAGGAGATTATTGGATCGATTGCCCACAATGTTCCCTAGATTGGATTTGAAAAGGCATCACCATCAAGGCTAAGAGCATAGTTGTATTTGATGTTGCTTAAGCTCATCATGTGCAAGATGTTCCATAGAACAAGTCTAGACAGGTTGTCTTTGTGATGTGATAGGTCACAAAGTGAAGATGCTGAAAAGGCATGAAGTAGCCTAAGTGGGCAAGTCAGGTAAAATCTTATCTATGATTGTGGGCTGACAGAAATCTGTCTAAGTCCACAGGCGTTGAGTGATGAAGACACACTTAACATCCTATAGTAAATAGCTGTGAGTATAACTCAGTTCAGAGAATTCATCGAACTGAGTTCAGAGTTCTTTGAGCTCAGTTCACAGTCCTTCGAGCTCAGTTCAGAGAATTTGTTGAACTGAGTTCAGAGTTCGTCAAGCTCAGTTCAGAGAATTCGTCGAACTGAGTTCAGAGTTCTTTGAGCTCAGTTCACAATCCGTCGAGCTCAGTTCAGAGAATTCGTCGAACTGAATTCTGAGTTCGTCGAGCTCAGTTCATAATTTGTCGAACACAGGTCAAAGAAAGGCAGGCTGAGTCAATCAATGCCTAGAATTATGAAGAAGTATTTGTCTCAGCATAACCGCTGAGAAAAGTGATTCTCTCAGTATAACCGCTGAGACAAGTGAGTGTCTCGGCAGAGATTAAGAAAGTGCTGAGACAGTTAAGCTGGTGGTGACAAACACAGAAAATTGGCTAAGGCAAAAAGCGTTGAGTGATGAAGACATACTCAACGCTCTCAATGCCAGAGAAGCAAGAAGATTTTGCCTAAGGCAAAAAGCACTGAGACAGCTGAGATAGCAGAGAAGAAATCGCTGAGACATAACCACTGAGACAGGAGTTGGTCTCAGCATAACGCCTGAGATAGAAGTTGGTCTCAGCATAACCGCTGAGACATGAGTTGGTCTCAGCAAAACCGTTGAGACAGGAGTTGGTCTCAACAAAACCCCTGAGATAAGTGTTGGTCTTTGCAAATTCGTTGAGGCGGGAGTTGGCCTCAGAATAACCGCTGAGACAAGTGTTGGTCTCAGCTGAGAACAAGATAGCACTGAGACAAGATAAGCAGAAAAATGGTTAAGGCAAAAAGTGTTAAGTGGAGGTTGCTCACTCAACACTGTCAACGCCTAAAAATAGTTTTACATTCTAAGTGTTTTGGCATTGAGTGAAGGTCACTCACTCAACGCCATGTGACAGAAAATCTATATAAGTGTTTTGGCATTGAGTGATGCTTACTCACTCAACACCTGTGCTAACGATGTTTGATTTTTGGCTAACTACACAGCTAATGACGTCAGCAAGTCAACAAGTCAACATATTTCAAATTAGTGGCCGGATGACTATAGTACAAACAAATGTTGTTGCAGGCCTACTGTACGACTATTGGTGTTAAAGTAAAGTTGATGCTGGACATTAATTATGCGGGGTCCACTGCTTAAGAGCTGTTGGGTCAAAAATCAATAAAAGAAAAGCGGGGTAGAAAGGAAAATATACTTCAGGAAAAAAGGAAATCAAGTAAGTTTTTCTTCTCTGCCATTGTTGTGGAGCTGAAGAATAGGAAGCTCTAGTCTACAGACAGAGAGCAAGTTAGCTGTTGGATCAAGACCTCCAACAACAAGATTGTTGGTACCATTCTCACTTGCACCAGCAAGCAAGTTTAGAGTATTTTCTCTGAGAGAAAAGGTAGCAGCCAAGGGCCAACATTTGCTGCAGGTTCTTCACAGTTCCAGCAACATAAGCACCTGAAGATCTTTATCTGGAAGCTTTGAAGAGAAGAAAGGTGAAAGAAGCTGAAGGAAGGCTGAGGGGACAATTCCTCAGGAATCAAAGTCAAGGCTGAATCACCTCAGCCCAGCAAAGGAGCAAGAGGCAGAACTGTTCCAGTCTTCAAATTTTGAGCTGTGATTTTCTCAGCTCAGGTTGCGGCAGTTAGCTGTAGTAACTTCACTAACCAGAAGTAAAATCCCTGGTGCTGTGAAGAAGTAGTTAGGGCTGAGCTTCAATCTCAGTTCAGGAAGTGCCAGAACATTGCTCTGCAAGTAACTTCCAGCACAAGTAATTACTTGGTGTTGTGAAAGTAGTTAGGACTAGGTAGATCTCAGTTCAGTAAAGGTAGACTCAGGAAATAAATTCCTGTAGTCATTATTGGGCTGAGTCTATCTCAATCAAGAAGCTTGACACAGAGAAATATCTCCTGTGTCAAGAATATCCATCAACCCATCTTCCTCCTGTAGGATTCAGTTTACTTGAATCTGAGTTTTAGGTGACTTTTTAGTCACTAAGCTATAGGTTCCCTGTTGGGGTACTGAGGTAGGATCCAAATATGGATCTGAGCTGTAGGGCTTAATTACCTGAGGTAGGATAGTGCTGCTCTCTGAGTGTAGTTCCTTTGTGCCTGAGATAGGTGACAAGTTTTTCACTGAGTTGTAGGTGCCTAGAGGGTCACTGAGGTAGGTACCTGGAGGGGTACTAAGCTGTAGGAGTGCTGCAGCACTTTGAGAGTAGAGCCATGTGCCTGAAGTTATAGGATTGAAAAACCTGAGTTGTAGGCCTTGGAGATAAAGCTAAGGTAGGTGGCTTGCGGGTCACTGAGTGTAGGAGCTCTGCAGAGCTCTGAGGTAGGATCCTTGGTGTAACGCCCCGAAAATTGTGTGTGAGTCGGTCGCGAAAAAAAGGGTTTTTGGTGCCTGTATAGGGGTACACAGCCTAGGATACGGGCGTGTCCAAGGCCGTGTCTGGCTGGTGTTTTTGGTCGTTTTCATCCTGAGAAGGACACGGCCAGGAACACGGCCGGATGACACGGGCGTGTCATCCGACACGGGCGTGTGCCGACCCGTGTCCCTACCCGTGTGCAGTTGGGTCGTATCCGTTACCGTGGCAGTTATGCGTGACATGCCCCCAAACACGGGCGTGTAGAGGAACCCGACACGGGCGTGTCGGGTGAGACACGGGCGTATCTTAACCCGTGTGTCGTTTCTCAGTTCGAAGATCGTGCTTGGATCGAGGCATACGGCCTGGGATACGGCCATGTGCCCAGCCGTGTTCGGCCCAGGTCTGGAGAATTTTGTGCAGATCTGAGCCGTTCGTTTTCTTTAATTAAGATTCGACGTCCCAGATGAGATCCTGCTCTGTTAAGGCCGGGAATAGGAGGTTAATCCCTCATTTTCTCTCCAAAGATTTCTCCTTCCAAAGTGAGAGAGAAGAGGAAGAATAAGGAGGTTTCCGGCCGTCGGCGGAGCACCGTTTCGAATCGGAGAGCGGATCCGTGGAGGGAAGGTCATTGCGAAGAGTTCTATCCGCGTAGTTTTTTCCATGGCGCCAAAACGGACTACAAGGGTAACGATTCTCAACTTGAGCATGTGAAGCTCTTTCTTTTGCATAGGGAACCCCGCTCCGGCGAGTGTGCGGTGAGTGCGTGGCGTTCCTTGGGGTTGATGTGAATAGTCCCCCTTGTGTTGCATATAGAGCTCGGAATCGTATGTACGGGCATAAGCATTGTGTGTGAAGCCTACCCGGATGTGTTTTGTCTGGATCGGTGATGTTGCATTTGATATGATTTGCCGGAGAAGACTCCGTGCTTTGGGTTTTTCGGGTTTCTACGCGGTAGATTGCAGCAGGGATCCTTGGAGGTTAGCTTCAAGGCGCACCCGGAAAATTGAGCGGAAACGTGTTCTGCTAACTTGGCGGTCTGGGAACCGGCCTTGATCATAACTGGGTTATGAGATTGTTTTGGAAAAATTTGGGATCCGAGAGAAGCTTGGCTCGCGCGTAGGACTTAAATTGTATATGCGGCGTGAGCAACGGACAAGTGGAATTGGACCTAGGCTATGTGGTACGGTGCGAGAAATCCGAAGACGGGTACTGGCCGTAGGCATAGTCGGAGCCTTAGACGGTGGTCAGATAGGCTAAATGCTCACATGTTGTTGCCATCCTAGGGGTGGTGGTGAATGCACTGATTTGTCAGGGTTCACCTTGAATGTGCCCTGAGTGCACGTAGTGTTTGGCCGTGCGAGCCTACACCTGTGGGAAATATAATTGCGATATATTATTTTATTGGACTAATGCTATGCAGGGAAAGAGCACCGCCGTCCCGAGTAAGGGGCGGGGTCGTTATAATTTGGTCGGATTTTAGCTGACCGTTGCCTTGTTTGCCACCGTGCGGTGGTATGTGCTTGCAGGTGCTGCGGATCTGAGTGCCAAATAGTGGGCTAGAGCCCATGTTGCTGTGCTGGCCCTAGAAGGCCGTAGAATAGTTGTTTTTACATTTATCATGTGTGGCCGACCTGCGAGCCGATGTATGTAAGACATGTTATGTTAAGTGAACATTTGTAAGGCCATAAGACCATGTACCTGTTTCAGTGTATTTGGGATTTCATTCCTGTTGTTGTAGCTGTGGACATTCATATTTGATGGATTTAAGTTTGGGTTCTTTCAACTTTAAAAACTTCCGCTAGAATGCTCTGTGTAGGACGAGTAGTCTTAATTGGATGGTTTGAGTATTCATTTGGTAATCCTTCCTATTGTCTGTGGTATATGGCGTCGGGTTCCAGCTGGACATTCTGTTATATGCCATGCGACAGATGGGGGTGTTACAATTTGGTATCAGACTTCTGGTTACGGTCAGGCTTAAATGAATTCGTGGGCGAATTCTTTTAAGGGGTGGTGAGCACATGTGTGCGTCATCGTTATTACATCAAAAGAACCCATGAATGTCCACTTAGGAATGGAAAATACACTTGTTTTGCAGAATTTGAATGTTCCAATGATTGCTTTTAGCAATTTGTTTGTCGTCTAATCGTGTGTCTTTGCTACTATAGGCAGCTAGGAGCGGTGCTGGTCAGTCAGAGCATCCGCAATCAGCGAAAAGTAGTGCACCAAGGGACGTGCCTGCTACACTCCTTCAGCGGAAACCATCATGATGGTGGCTGAGGCCGTGTTCGCAATGATAAATGCCCAACCTGCATGGCAAATGCATCGCGCACCTCATGCGAATGAGCAAGAACCGGTTAGGGCGGCAGAGCCGAGAGTAGTGGAACGCGCAGCAGTGGAGTTGGTAGAGCCGAGAAGAACTATGGAGAGGCAGCTAAAGCATGTGATGGGCTTTAATCCTCCGAGGTTTAATGGGGTTGAATGCCAACTCAAGCTGAGGACTGGCTCTCTTCCATAAAGAGGGTCTTGACGGCCACAATAACTGAGGAGTGGCAGAAGACCACCATAACGACTTTTCTTTTGGAAGGTGAAGTGAGGCTGTGGTGGGACGAGATGGAGTTTCATCTTCTAGTGGGAAGGCAACTTGCGGATGTGCCGATGGAGGAATTTTCAAGATTATTCCTAGCCAAAATTGTACCCTCTGCTCAGAAGTTGGAGATGGAGAATCAATTTCTTGGGTTGACTCAGGGATCCAGAAGCGTGGATGAATATCTGCATGAGTTCACGCGGTTGGGACGTTATGCTGGTGCTATGTTTACAGAAGAAGAGAGGAAGACCAACCGATTCTATGAGGGCCTTCGCGGCGATTTACAGTTACTCCTTGCTGGGCCTAAGGCGCAGGGCTTCCTAGCCTTGGTCAATTCGGCCCGATCGTTGGAAAAGGTTGCGAAGAAAGTTCAAGAGAAGAAGGACCCAGGAGAAAGGAAGACCGAGTTCAAGGGGTCAAATAACAAGTCAAGTTTCCGCAGGTGGAACAAGAAGCGAAGGACTTGGAATTCAGGCCCTTCGGCTGATGCATCGGGGGCAACTTCAAGTCGAGTCCCCGGAGCTTGCTACAACTGCGGGAAGACGGGGCATTTTGCTTGGGAGTATTGGAGCGGAAGTTCAAAGTCCGAGAGGAAACCTGGAGCGACTTATGAGGAGAAAGGGAAGGCGGTGGAGTCAACCGCATCCCATCATGCTCCAGCCCAACCTAGAGTCTACAACCTTGGTCTGTAGGAGGCCATAAAGCAAGTGGATGTGGTGACAGGTATGAGTTAAATTACAGTGGTTTAACTTTTATAGTTGTTACCTTCGTATTTGTTAGCTTACGTTTGTTAATGCTAGGCTTTGTGTTAATCTTTGGGTTTCCGGCAAGAGCCCTTTTTGATACGGGAGCATCACATTCCTTCTTGTCCGAAAAATTCATATCGCGCATCGGAGTTCCGTTCTCGATGGAAGAAAACAAGTTGGATGTGTTGTTGCCTAATGGGTACTCAATGCGTGCGGATAGGATTTGCGTTGTGAAGATTCGGATTGGAGACCGGGAGTTTGATTTGCGGGCGTTGGTTCTACCATTGGTGGAGTTCGACGCAATCTTCGGTATGGATTGGCTCTCGGAGCAGAGTGCATGCATTGATTGCAACCTTAAAGAAGTCAAGTTGGGTCTGGACACTGATCGGGAGACTATTTTTGCGGGCATGAAGGGGTCAGGGAAAGTTCTGATGTCGGCCCTTCAGGTGTTCAAGGCAGTTCGGTCTGGGGCAGAACTGTATGTCACTCTAGTGCAGACTTCGACGCCTAAGCCTAGTTTGGACAGCATCCCAGTTGTGTCAGAGTATCCTGATGTGTTTCCAGATGATCTCCCAGGAGCCCCTCCTCAGCCGGAGATAGACTTTACTATAGAGCTGGTACCGTGTGCCAAACCGGTGTCACGCTCCCCCTATCGGATAGCCCCAAGAGAAATGGCAGAGTTGAAGGTGCAACTGCAAGAGTTGCTAGAGCAAGGTTATGTGCGTCCAAGTTCGTCGCCTTGGAGCGCACCAGTTCTGTTTGTTAAGAAGAAAGATGGGAGCTTGCGGCTTTCTATCTACTACTGGGAATTGAACAAGCTTACAGAGAAGAATAAGTATCCTATTCCCAGGATTGACGATCTGTTTGATCAGCTGGTTGGGTCAACAGTATATTCGAAGTTAGATTTGAAGTCCGGTTACTATCAGTTGAGGATAAGGGAGAGTGACATCCCAAAGACAGCATTCAGTACGCGGTTTGGGCATTACGAGTTCACGGTCATGCCGTTTGGGTTGACGAATGCGCCATCCGTGTTTATGGATCTCATGAATAAGATGTTCAGAGAATATCTGGATCATTTCGTGATAGTATTTATCGATGATATCCTGGTGTATTCCCGGTGCGAGGAGAATCACTACAAGCATTTACACATGGTGTTGGAGACATTGAGGAAAAGTTAGTTGTATGCAAAGTTCTCCAAGTGTGAATTCTGGTTATCCTCGATAGCGTTCCTTGGTCATGTTGTCAGTGGAGAAGGAATAGCGGTGGATCCGGCGAAGATAGTGGCGATACGGGAGTGGCCTACTTTGACTACGGTGGCAGAGGTCCGGAGTTTTCTGGGGCTTGCTGGCTACTACAGGCGCTTCGTAGAGAACTTCTCGCGGATAGCACTACCACTCCCGACATTGACAAGAAAGGATCAAAAGTTTGTGTGGTCTCCGGAGTGCGAACATGCTTTTGAAGAGTTGAAGAGGTGGTTGACCACGATGCCTATTTTATGTTCGCCAAGTGGAACCGAAGGTTTCGAGATATATAGTGATGCTTCGGGCAGTGGTTTGGGCTGTGTTCTGCTACAGCATGGGAGAGTGATAGCTTATGGTTCACGACAACTGAAGGTTCACGAGAGGAATTATCCGGTCCACGACTTAGAGTTAGCGGCCGTGATATTTGCTCTAAAGCTTTGGAGGTACTATCTGTACTGTGTGAAGGTCGATATTTACACCGATCATAAGAGTTTGAAGTACCTGTTGGACCAAAATGATCTGAACATGAGGCAGCGGAGGTGGATGGAGTTCTTAGGGAACTACACCTTCAAGATACATTATGTGCCTGGGAAGGGAAATGCAGTGGCGGATGCGTTGAGTCGTAAGATTCCCGCACAAGCCAACTGGTTATCGGTACATGATGAGAGATTGGTCCAAGAGTTGGAGGCATTGGAGATATCTTGTGTCGATAAGCAGTCTAGTGCCGAGGCGAAACTATTTTAGACAGAGGTGCAGTGTGACCTAGCGGATAGAGTTCAGCGGGCTTTGGATCAGGATAGCAGCATGAAGCAGATATTGGAAGAATCTTTGGATGGGTCAAATTCCCAGTTTGTGGTTGAAGATGGGTTGCTAAGGAAGGACGGTCGTCTATGCGTTCCTAGTGCGGATAATCTTCGGGAGGAATTGATGTATGAGGCTCATCATACCAAGTACTCAATCCACCCGGGAAGCACGAAAATGTATAGAGACATGAAGAAATTATTCTGGTGGCCGGGTTTGAAGAAGGATGTGGCACTTTATGTGGCCAAGTGTCGTACTTGTGCATTGGTGAAAGCGGAATGCCAGAAGCCCGGAGGTTTCTTGAAATCCCTTCCTATCCCAGAATGGAAGTTTGACGACATATCTATGGATTTTGTGCACGGTTTGCCGAAGTCGCAGAAGGGAAACGACGCCATTTGGGTGGTCGTAGATAGGTTGACAAAGGTGTCGCACTTTATCCCAGTCAGAAAGGAAGATTCGGTGGAAAAGTTAGCCAAACTCTACGTGGATAATATTGTACGATTGCATGGTGTGCCTCGCAGTATTGTTAGTGATCGTGATGGACGCTTCACGACGAATGACTGGAGGTTGGTGCATGGTCTGTTGGGTACTAAGCTAAAGTTCAGCACAGCCTTTCACCCGCAGACAGATAGCCAAACCGAGAGAGTCAACAGGACTATGGATGACATGCTTCGCCTGTGCGTCCTAGATTTCGGGAAGAATTGGGAGGATCACCTGTACATGGTGGAGTTTGCGTAAAACAACAGCTTTCAGGCAAGTATTGGAATGGCGCCTTTCGAAGCCTTGTACGGGAGGAAGTGCCGTACGTCGTTGTCTTGGTTGGAGGCAGGCGAATCGAAGTTGTATAAACGTCAAGCGGTGGAAGATGCCACTTCAATGATACGAACAATTCAGAAAAGGCTGAAGATTGCTCAGGATAGACAGTCAAAGTATTACAACGGCAAACATAGAAATGTGGAGTTCAATGTTGGCGACATGGTATATTTAAAAATCAAGCCGTTCAAGGGTGTATCGCGGGTTCGACGCTTGAAGAAGCTGAGTCCGAGATACCTTGGACCATTTGATATCCTGGATTGTGTTGGCGAGGCGGCGTATAGGTTGAAGCTGTCGACGGAGTTGAGTGGGCTGCATGACGTGTTTCACGTATCGGTGTTGCGTAAGGTAGTGCAAGAGCCTTCGCAGATCGTTGCAGACAATCAGGTACCGGTTGATTATGAATTAACAACAAGGGTCAAGCCAGTACAAATTGAA
The DNA here is from genome assembly GCA_039583875.1 of Platanthera guangdongensis. Classification (NCBI taxonomy): domain Eukaryota; kingdom Viridiplantae; phylum Streptophyta; class Magnoliopsida; order Asparagales; family Orchidaceae; genus Platanthera; species Platanthera guangdongensis. The sequence goes on from JBBWWR010000144.1 coordinate 44,182, forward strand.
GATGTTGCAGTCAAATGACTCCGTAACAAGGAGGTCCGAATGGTTAAAGTCCGTTGGGATAATTGCGGACGTGAGGAGCTTTCTTGGGAGCGAGAGCAAGCTATGTTGGAGGAATACCCCGAGTTATTCGACTCAGGTATCATTTAGATTTCGTGTACCTTTGCTTAATTTCGGGACGAAATTCCTTAAGTGGGGGAGATTTGTAACGCCCTGAAAATTATGTGCGAGTCGGTCGCGAAAAAAAGGGTTTTTGGTGCCTGTATAGAGGTACACGGCCTAGGACACGGGCGTGTCCAAGGCCGTGTCTGGCTGGCGTTTTTGGTCGTTTTCGTCCCGAGAAGGACACGGCCAGGAACACGGCCGGATGACATGGGCGTGTCATCCGACACGGGCGTGTGCCGACCTGTGTCCCTACCCGTGTGCAGTTGGGTCGTGTCTGTTTCCGTGGCGGTTATGCGTGACACGCCCCAAACACTGGCGTGTCGAGGAACCCGACACGGGCGTGTCAGGTGAGACACGGGCGTGTCTAAGCCCGTGTGTCATTTCTCAGTTCGACGATCGTGCCTAGATCGAGGCACACGACCTGGGACACGACCGTGTGCCAAGCCGTGTTCGGCCCAGGTCTGGAGAATTTTGTGCAGATCTGAGCCATTCGTTTTCTTTAATTAAGATTCGACGGCCTAGATGAGATCCTGCTCTGTTAAGGCCAGGAATAGGAGGTTAATCCCTCATTTTCTCTCCAAAGCTTTCTCCTTCCAAAGTGAGAGAGAAGAGGAAGAAGAAGGAGGTTTCCTGCCGCCGGCGGAGCACCGGAGAACCGTTTCGAAATCGGAGAGCGGATCCGTGGAGGGAAGGTCATTGCGAAGAGTTCTATCCGCGTAGTTTTTTCCATGGCGCCAAAACGGACTATAAGGGTAACAATTCTCAACTTGAGCATGTGAAGCTCTTTCTTTTGCATAGGGAACCCCGCTCCCACGAGTGTGCGGTGAGTGAGTGGCGTTCCTTGGGGTTGATGTGAATAGTCCCCCTTGTGTTGCATATAGAGCCTGGAATCGTAAGTACGGGCATAGCCATTGTGTGTGAAGCCTACCCGGACGTGTTTTGTCTGGATCGGTGATGTTGCATTTGATATGATTTGCCAGAGAAGACTCCGTGCTTTGGGTTTTTCGGGTTTCTACGCGGTAGATTACAGCAAGGATCCTTGGAGGTTAGCTTCAAGGCGCACCCGGAAAATTGAGCGGAAACGTGTTCTGCTAACTTGGCGGTCTGAGAACCGGCCTTGATCATAACTGGGTTATGAGATTGTTTTGGAAAAATTTGGGATCCGAGAGAAGCTTGGCCCGCACGTAAGACTTAAATTGTATATGCGGCGTGAGCAACGGGCAAGTGGAATTGGACCTAGGCTATGTGGTACGGTGCGAGAAATCCGAAGACGGGCACTGGCCGTAGGCATAGTCAGAGCCTTAGACGGTGGTCAGATAGGCTAAATGCTCACATGTTGTTGCCATCCTGGGGGTGGTGGTGAATGTACTGATTTGTCAGGGTTCACCATGAATGTGCCCTGAGTGCACGGGGTGTTTGGTCGTGCGAGCCTACACCTGTGGCGAAATATAATTGCGATATATTATTTTATTGGACTAATGCTATGCAAGGAAAGAACACCGCCATCCCGAGTAAGGGGAGGGGTCGTTATAATTTGGTCGGCTTTTAGCTGACCGTTGCCTTGTTTGCCACCGTGCGGTGGTATGTGCTTGCAGGTGCTGCTGAGCCGAGCGCCAAATAGCGGGCTGGAGCCCATGTTGCTGTGCTGGCCCTAGAAGGCCGTAGAATAGTTGTTTTTATATTTATTATGTGTGGCTGGCCTGCGAGCCGATGTATGTAAGACATGTTATGTTAAGTGAACATTTGTAAGGCCATAAGGCCATGTACCTGTTTCAGTGTATTTGGGATTTCATTCCTGTTGTTGTAGCTGTGGACATTCATATTTGATGGATTTAAGTTTGGGTTCTTTCAACTTTAAAAACTTCCGCTAGAATGCTCTGTGTAGGACGAGTAGTCTTAATTGGATGGTTTGAGTATTCATTTGGTAATCCTTCCGACTGTCTGTGGTATATGGCGTCGGGTTCCAGCTGGACCTTCTGTTATATGCCATGCGACAGATGGGGGTGTTACACTTGGGATCTGAGGTATGGCTGTCCTCCCAGCCTGAGTGTAGGGCTTAACATCCTGAGGTAGATGGTCTGCTGACCACTGAGTGTAGGCCCTTGTGGCTGAGAAGTGAGTCTTGGAGGAGACTTTAAGATCCTGCGAGATCTGAGGTGTAAGCTCTGAGGAGCAGCTTGGAGGAGTTTGTGTCGAGTTCGACAAGTTAGTTAGATAGGTGGAGAGGGAAAGTGGATGTACCCGATTGGGGAACCACTATAAATCATAATGTGCTTTTCTGTGGTTGCTTTTCTTTTCTTATTTGCAGGTGCTAAGGACAAGCTCTAGATCACCCTAAGCTTAAAGACTAAAGAAAACAACAAAGTATCTTAAAGAAAGCCAAAGATAGTCTCCAGGAGACAAATAACCTATTCACCCCCTAGGTGATTTAGCTATCATTGAAACATAGACTTTCAACTATGCTTAATTCTCCAAATGTAGAAGATTTTTCTCGAGACAGACTATTTTTCTCTAGAGCCAAACATCTGTTCTCGAGAATACTTATTTGTTCTCGAGCACCAAATTGATTCTTCTCGAGAACTAAAATTCATTTTTCTCGAGTACTTCTGTCATTCTCGAGATTGTTGATTTCCGCATCCATGTTTTTTTCTAAGTTATTTTTCTCGAGACCTTCATTATTGTTCTTGAGAACAAAACTCATTTTTCTCGAAGACTATGCTTAATTAGCATGTGATTGGTACACGTGGCTATCATTTGTTATGATTATGACCGTTAGGATGTCCTATAAAAGGTATTATCATAATCGACCAACCCTAGAAGAAGCCGTAAAAAGAAATTCTAAGTTTCTGAATCCGAAATTTACTTTCTAAATCGAGAGCCGTCACCGTTGTTCATCGCCATTCTTGCCGATACGCTTTTGATCCAGAGATTTAGAGCAAGAGATTCAAAGATCAAGTTATTCTACAGTCGATTGATTCTCTCATTAATCTTATTGAGTCCAGAATCTTCAGATCCAAAGATCTAGCCAAGCCTTCTTCAATTTATTCTGACAGAGCTTTCAAGTTCAAGGAAGAAGAATGGCAGAAATTTTAAGATCTGGGAAAATTACTGTGTGTATTTCTTTTTATTCATTTTATTCTTGTAGGAGATTCTTCTCAGAGCGTAGGAGCTTTGTTCTCCGAGATATTTGTAGGAAGTTTTCTCTTCCGAGTGCAAATTCTATTTTTGGGATCGAGTTGTAGGAACTTTGTTCCGAGTAGTAGGATTGTTTTCAATCCGAGATTAGTGGAGTAGCCGAGTCTAGTGTGTTGCTAGATTAATGAGGTGGAAATTGGATGTACCCAAGATTGGGGAACCACTATAACTCTTGGTATCGTCTGTGAATGCTTGGTTATTTTTTGTGCATCGCTCGCTAAATTTTTATTCCGCAAAAATACGTACAATTCACCTATTCACCCCCCTCTAGGTGATTTAGGTAGACAACTTAAACGTTTTCACATAGCCAAGATCACATAGTTGGATTATGCTTATGAGGTTTTGTTGCAACCCTTTCACATATGTTACTTTTGTGATAGTGATTATGCCATTTGATATCTTACCATACCCTTTGATTACTCCCTTTTTTGAACCACCAAAGAAGACTTTGGGTCCATTCTTTACTAGAGTGTACTCCTTTAACATGCTTCTTGTTCCAGTCATGTGCCCAGAACAACCACTGTCCAAGTACGATTTAGGGGAATGGCCACTTGGACTAACCTGCAAGGCATAAATTAGTTAACCTTAGGACCCCAATTTTTATTGGGTCCTAGGTGCATGTTAGTCTGATAATAAACATACCTACCTGCAGCACTTCTGACAAGTAAGCTCTCTCTTGCTCTTGGCACACTTGTATTGTACCAGCAATCTACAACATAGTGGCTCACTTTATCACAACACCAACACTCATAAATATTGTATCTTATTTTAATAGCTGGTCTAGTGGTTGTGTTGACAACAACTCTTGGTCTAGAAGGTACATCAACAGTCCTGTTCTTATGTTTCCCAGCCCCAGTTTGACTAGTGGTGGGTCTGGCGGTAGAAGTGCTTGGGATATCTTGAGCCCTACCAGCAGCTGCTTTCTTTTCAGAGAGCATACTCCTGATGGCCTCAGAGATGCCCAAGTCTGGTCTACTGACAAACTTGCCCTTAGTCTTAAAGTGGGTTGGAATGTTCTGAGAACAGTTTGCAGTTTTATCCTTGAGTGAAGGGGCTGATGCACAAAACACAAATGGTCCAGGATGGGCCATTTGTATTTCCTCATGGGATGTCTTGAAGACACTTGAACCCTTGCTATATCTACCACCCTGACAGTGAGCATCTTTGTTCACTCCAAAGGATCTAGCATTCTTACAATGACCATGGATACTCTCTTAATCATACCTATTATAAGGTAGTAGGACTCTCTTGAAAGGAATAGGAGGCTTGGAGGCTAGTGGCTGCATTGGAGTTTTGCCCTTTCTTTGGGATTGGTAACTCTAGTGCTTCCTTTGAAACCCAACCGTGTTTTACCCTTTTGGGAAGAGAAGGTGTCTATTAAGAGAAGCACTGAACTGGGCTTTTAATAGCTAGGCACTATTCACTTCTCTATCTCCAACAACACTTCCAAGTCCCTTATTCTATTTTCCTGGTACTCAATGGTACCTATCTGAATGAAAGAAATAGTTTCCAACTCACTGATTTCTTTCATTTTCTGATCCAGCTATTTTGTATGCTGGGAAGAAGTAAGCTGAAGGGAGGAAATTTCCTTAGCCTGCTTCTTGGCTAGCATCTTGCTTTTCTTAAAAGCATTCAGTAAGACACCATACTTGTCAATGACTGAATTGACATCTTCCTCTGATTCAGACTCATCTTCATCATAAGATTTAGATGCCTCTGAATAAGGAATGGTTTTATAGCTAGTTTCAGTGGAGTGGCTGGACTGAGAATGTACCTTTGGTTGACCAGGATGTTCCTTCCTGGATTCTTCATCTGATATAGCCATTAGGACAAAGCAACATTTGTCTTCTTCTTCTTATTCATCCACCTCGATATCACCATCTAACTGTGACAGAGGGGCCCTGACTTCATTCCTGGCAGCAGGATGATTTACATCAGCTTCTTCAACAATAGCAGCCAGCATCTCAATGAAGTCTGCTTCTTATGCTTCTACTTCAGTAGAGTACAGTACCATGTTGGATTACTCATCCTCCTCTCCTTCTGACTCTGAAGAGGAAGAGTCAGTCCATCTATTTTTCTTCTTAACAATGAAGGATTTATCCTTCTTCCCTTTTTGCTTGTCTTCCTTCTCACCAGATTCCTTTCTTTTGACAGGGCAGTCAGCTATTACATGCCCTAGCTTGCTACAACAATAACAAACTACTTTAGAAGAAACATGTTTGTTAGGTTTAGAACCATACCTGTCCTCCTAAGAGGATTTCTTTCCGCCCTTGTAATAGTCTTCTTTGGGATGAGAGGAGGGGGAGGGCCTGCTTCTCGAGTGCTTCTTCTTCATAAATTTATCAAACTTCCTGGAGAAGGCAGCAAAGTCTTCATTAGACATCTGGAAGTCTAATGTGCGGGTCTTAGATTTTTCTGAGTCAAATTCAGCATCCCTCCTTGGTGGGTAAAGTGTCTTCTTTCTTCTCCTCCTTATGACTTCAGCTTTGAAGGACACAGATTTGTCTTTAGCTTGGGACTTGCTGACTTTCTCCTCTTTTTCCTGGCTATAAGCTGTATTTCATAGGACAACAGCTTCCCAAACAGAGTTACTGGTGGAGTGTCAACAAGCTTTGCCGCCTGATGGCATAGATTTTAGTATCCTAGTCTCTAGTTAGAGACCTGAGAAACTTGTCATTCAGCTCATAAGTGCTGAAGAATCTTCCATATGTCCTCAACTCATTTATAATTATGAAGAATCTTTCATAGCATTCAGTTATGCTATCAGTATTGCTCTTCCTAAATGCCTCACACTCTTGATTAAGCATGGAATTCCTATCATCTCTCACTTCTTTTGTTCCCTCCATGTAGACCGTTAGGGTGTCCCACATCTCCTTTGCAGTCTTGCAGTCAACCAGATTTTGGAAAGTGGAGTCATCTATGACACTCACTATTATATTCTGTACCATCTTGTCCATAGTGGCCAGAATTGTTGGAACTTATGTTTCATATTCCCAGAGTTTGAGAATATCAACTCCCAGGTTGTATTTGATCACGTCTCATATTGATAGAGTGTGCAGGTTGACAGGTACAAGCGAAGAATAAGAAGATTCCTATGGACACTAACGCCGACCGGTAGCCGTAAATTAATTGGACAGAGCTCTCAGGAAACTACCGCACTGCGCTAGTCCTATCACACACACTAACACAAGGAATTATTTTGGCCAGGCACTCGGGAAATTATCGTAAGCGGTAGTTGTTACCACGGCACGCTAGTCTCTCGACGAATGCCAAGGATGAATTTCTCGAGAAATTGAATTACCGCAGGTGATAACAGTTACCGTGCTGCGCTAGCCTCTCGACGAATATCGACACGACTGTTCTGAATCATCGTGTCCTATATTACCGCTCGGCGGTAGGGGTAAACGCGCTGCGCTAGCAACTATAAAACAATAAATATTTGTTTTAATTATTATTCTAGATTTGGACGACATCTGGCACAACAAGCGTGCGAACTTACTGCCGGGAGCGAGTATTACCGCCGGCGGTAGCCTAGTTTTATGAAGACATATAAAAGGCTTCCTTGGATTCTGTGACTGATCTAAGAAAAACAAAGTACGGGAGTTCGTGAATTCTAGGGTTCGACCTCTCTTTCTTGCGCTCCGTTCCACAAGTCTCCGTCGAAGAAGAAGACAGTCATCTCCCTCCCGCTCGTGACTGAAATACTCCGGCGATCTAAGATCTACATCGAATACGAAGAGCCGATCGGTTGCCAGCAAACGGAGATCTCAAGCACTCGCTGCAGATCGCTCTACAGAGTAGTTTTCAAGAGGGAGAACTTCATCTTTAAAATATTTACATCTTTTACTCTTGTAATCTTTTTGTCTTTTCTAAATCTTGTGGAGAGGAAAATCGACTGGTAAAGGTCGTCGGAATCCGGGTAGGACTCCGTGGGAAATCGTCCTAGGGATAAGTACGTCTAGATCCGGAGGATTTAGTGGGGCTCTAAGACCCTTCTTATGTGGAGGTGAAGAGCCGGCTCAAAACCTTTTCCTGGAGGGAAAAGGAGAGAGCCAACCTGTCGGTGGAGCGGATTGGTATAGAAACCAAAAGATCTTTTCTACTCATTGCCTTAGATCTCCGACGTCACAGAGATCACCCTTCTTGTACTCATCTAGAACTATTATTGTTTTGAAATCATGCAATGAAATCTTATTATTTGTGTTGATTACTTCTGGATGTGTGCTGTGGTTGCTTAGCGAGTTTGTGTGTATAAAGGGTTTGAACTTGGATCTTCATAGGGAAACGAGTTCATAGACTTACCGCCGCACGTTAGCTACCTAATGCCCCGCGGTATCTTCCAGAACTCAATTTCCTGGGTTGAAATATTTTAAATTTCAAACACGCTACAAACCTTATCCCCCCCCCCCCCCCGCTAAGGTTGGCCACGAGATCCAACAAGTGGTATCAGAGGGAGGTTACTTCAAAAAGGCATAAAAACCTGAAGTAAGTTGGCCAACTCTGTTCACGCATTCAATGAGGGACAAGATGTGAGTCGACCTCCACTCTTTATGGGTAGTGACTATAGTCACTGGAGAACACGCATGAGAATCTTTCTGATGACTCAAAGCATGGACGTATGGGTCATGATAGAGACAAAGTACATTGCATCCACTGTCACAGTTGGGGATAAAGTCTTAGAAAAAACATATGATAAGTGGGATGACGCGGACAAGCATAGATATACAAATAATGCCAAGGCCACGAACTCGTTATTCTGCGTCTTAGACAAAACTGAATTCAATAGAATATGTAATTGCGAGACTGCTTATGATATATGGAGTCTTCTTGAGCTCACCCACGAAGGTCCTTCACAGGTGAAGGAGTCGAAGCTGTTCTGACTCGAATCTGAATATGAACAGTTCCGGATGGTGCTTCACAAGGATGTGGACTGCATGTACATGCGATTTACTAAGATCGTTAACGCCTCAAGATCTCTCAGAAAGAACTTTCCAAATGGTGACCTAGTGAGGAATATCCTGCGATCTTTGCATCCTCACTTCAACCCGAAGGTGACAGCTATTGTTGAGTCTCATGAGATCAGCACCATGGAGATAGAGAGCCTCATCGATAATCTGAAGACACACGAACTTGAATTTAAGATTCAAGCAGAGTAATATCCTAGTGAAGTAAAGAAGAAGGGACTGGCGCTGAAGGCCGCAAAGGAGAGAAAAGCTGCTGAAGATTCTGAGGAAGATGAGGAGGAGAGCCTCTACGTTTGGGAGTTCAAAAAATTCATGAAGAATCCCAAGAAGAAGGCACAATTCAAGAAATTCCTGAAGAGAGGTGCTGGAGAAGGCAGAAGGTGGAACAAGCCATCAAAAGAGATGGAAAGTGATGATGAGAAGTCCCAGCCGGAGTGCTATCACTGCCATAAGCCTGGGCACTTAAAGAGAGAATGCCCAAGAATCCAAAAGGAGGAAAAAGAAAAGCAAAGAAGGCATAAGGGGAATAAGAAGGTGCTGAAGTCGATCACTCGGGATGAGGGTGGTTCTGATGAATAAGCACCATAGACTCTGGGAGTGAAGACGAGGCAAATCTAAGTCTCATGGGAAAGGATCAAGAAGAATCTGACGATGAGTCCAGTGTCCAGAGCGACACTGCGGTAACTCTACCTACTTATACAGAACTTCTTGAAATCTATGAAAATTTAGTTGATAAATTAGAAAGTGTTATTTCTGAGAAAAAGTCCTTGAGAGGAGAAAACAAGAAAATCAAAAAGGACTTAGAAAAATTAAAAGGTGAAGTTATTAGAAGTGGCAAAGTAAAGATTGAGTGTATAGAGTGCTCTCACTTGATGACAACGATCGAAGAGCAAAAAGCGAGTCTCTCCAAGTCATTGGTGAAAATGAATAGTCTCATAAATGAGAAGAATGTATTGGATAAGAGACTTCACTTGTCGCTGGCCAAGGTAGAGGAAGGCAAAAAAAAATTTGCCAATCAGTGTGTAATGCTTGTGACTGAAAACACTGCGATAAAGGCAAGGATCCATGATCTTAACTAAGTCATCCAAAAGTTTGGAATAGACCCAAATTCTTTAAATATGCTACTGGGTGCACAGTGTCATGGATCTGGGAAGTTTGGATTAGGATACGTAAGTCCAACATCACCATCGAGCGGGAATCACTATCATTCCAAGCCTAAGTCCAACCTTAACAAGTCTAAAGACAAGGTTAAGAATTCTGCAGGGTTATCCCCATCCTCAAGCAAGAGCTCAAGCAACTCGATAAAGGTAGCATCTACTGCTTACACTTTGTGTGCAAACTGTCATAAGTTTGGTCACACATCTGGCTCGTGTTTGAGAAAAGGTGCCAAGAGAAATATGCAAATTTGGCTACCAAAGTCTTCTACCTATCATATGAGTGTGACAACTTGGGTAACCAGAACTTTACCCTCATCATATTTTTAGGTCTGTCGGCAGGCTATGGACACGAGGAACATGTGGTACTTGGACTTTGATTGCTCCAAGCACTTGACGAGAGATAAAGACAAGTTCCTTAGCTTGGAGAAGAAGAAGGGTGGCATGGTGACCTTTGGGGACAACAGCAAAGGACGAATGCTTGGAAGCGACACTATAGGTAACAAGGCATTTTTTATTTCTAATGTTCTGTTTGTAGATGGACTTAAGTATAATATTATTTCTATTAGCCAATTGTGTGATAAAGGTCTAAACTTCTAGTGTTTTACTTGTAGCTCACAGAAATCATAATGGGTACATGCTAGTTTTGATGATATATCTGCATCCAATTTGAAGTGCCTACTTACTAGGAATGAGGAATTAGATCTTTGGCATAGGAGACTAGGACATACTAGTAGCAAGATTATTGTAAAACTATCGAAAAATAAACATGTTCGGGGACTTCCCAACTTAAGCGGCAGTTTAAATGTCTTATACAGTCCATGTCAAAAATGCAAATTTGTTAAAACCTCTTTCAAAAGCAAAACCAAAGTTTCCACGTCTAGACCACTCGAACTCATTCACATGGATTTGTTTGGACCCCTTAGCACGTGTAGTCTAGGTGGAAAACGATACACCTTCGTTATAATACATGACTTTTCACGTTATTGCTGGACGATCTTTCTAGCAAATAAATCTGACACCTTTAGCGAATTCTCCAATCTATACACACGACTTCAAAATGAGAAGGAGCTAAAGATAATATGTATTAAATTAGAACATGAAGGAGAGTTTAAAAACGAGGACTTCTCAAACCTGCGTGTCACCTTAGGAATTAAGCACGAATTCTCTGCCCCTCACACTCCACAACAGAACGGGATTGTAGAAAGAAAAAAACCGCACTCTTCAAGAATTAGCCCGCACTATGCTCGTCGAGTTCGGCTTACCACGATTCTTTTGGGTTGAAGCGGTTAGCACGACAAGCTACGTGATGAACCAAGGCATGCTTCGTCCACTTTTGAAGCGAACTCCGTACGAGCTATTTTTTGAAAAGAAACCTTCCGTATCGTATTTTAGAGTATTTGGTTGCCCGTGCTACATTCTAAACACTAAAGATCACCTAGGAAAATTTGACGAAAAATCTGATCGAGGTATCTTCTTAGGATATTCAAGCAAGAGTCGGGCTTATAGGATCTATAATAAGAGGACTTTAATGGTTGAAGAATCGGCTCATGTGCACTTCGATGAAAACTCCCCATCTAACGGGCCCAAGCCGACTGAAGAGGAGGTTGAAGAGAGTGTATCGATAGGCGATGAAGATGAGGAGAGAATCGTGGAGATTGAAACTCAAATTCTTGAACAAGGATATAGGCCTCCTAGTAACTTAATTTTTTCAAAGCAACATCCTCGTGATCGAGTCATAGGAGAGCCATCTCATGGAGTTAGAACTCGGTTCGCACTTCATGAGTCATTCTCAAACTTGTGTTTCATATATGATATTGAACCCAAGAACGTCTCAGAAGCCTTGAAAGATGAATCATTGTTCTTGGCAATGAATAAGGAGCCGAGCGAATTCGAGTGAAGTAAGGTATGAGTGTTAGTGGAACAACCAAATAACCATCCAGTCATAGGCTTAAAATGTGTTTTCAAAAATAAACTTGATGGTGAGTCTAGGATAACAAGAAATAAAGCTAGGTTGGTGGCTCAAGGGTATTCTCAGATAGAGGGTGTGGATTTTAAGGAGTCATTTTCCCCAGTTGCTCGTCTTGAGTCCATTCGTATATTTTTGGCTTTTGCAAGCTATAAACAAATTGTTTTGTACCAAATGGACGTTAAGAGTGCCTTCTTAAACAGATATATTAAAGAAGAGGTATATGTCGAGCAACCACCCGGTTTCATGAATGCCGCCTACCGAAACCACGTATACAAGTTGGTGAAGGCCCTGTACGGACTGAAGCAGGCACCCCGTGCTTGGTATGATAGGCTCACTACTTTCCTCTTAGATCATGGTTTTAGGATGGGTAGTGCAGACACCATGTTATTTGTAAATACCAAGAATTCAGATCTAATTATCTTACAAATATATGTGGATGATATCATCTTTGGGGCCATGAATGAAAAGTTGTGTGAAAACATTGTCACCCTAATGAAATCTGAATTTGAAATGAGCCTAGTCGGATAACATACCTATTTCTTAGGATTTCAGATCTCTCAATGCAAAGAAGGTATTTTTATAAGTCAGTCAAAATATATCAAAGATATGCTCGTGCGTTTTGGGTATGAGAATCTGAAACAAGTCAAAACTCCTATGAGTGCCTCTCTTAAATTAGGAAAAGATGAAAGTGGCATTTCCGTCGATCAAACCGTGTTTAGAGGTATGATAGGGTCATTGCTATATTTGAGTGCGTCTAGACCGATATTACATTCGTGGTGTGTCTTTGCGCTAGATACCAAGCCGACCCTAAGGAGTCACACTTGAAAGCCGTAAAGCACATTTTAGGTATCTGATTGGCACGCAAAACCTCGGACTTTGGTACCCGCACACCACTGACTTCACACTTCACGAGTACTCAGACACATACTATGCCGAATGTTCACTTGATCGTTAGAGCACAAGTGGAACGTGTCACTTCCTAGGGCCTGCATTAGTTTCCTGGTCAAGTAGAAAAAAGTACTCTGTTGCACTTTCTACCGATGAGGCCGAATATATTGCCTTAGAATGTTGTTGTACACAAGCACTGTGGATGTCACAAACATTAGAAGACTTTGGCTTAACTTGTAGGAACGTTAAACATAGGTGCGACAACAAGAGTGTCATAGACCTGACATATAATCCAGTGCACCATTCTAGATTTAAACATATTGACGTGCGTCACCACTTTATTCGAGATCATATAAAAAAGGAGAACATGAGTTTTAGCTTCATTGGCACTGATGACCAACTAGCAGACATATTCACTAAACCACTTCCCGATGCACGTTTCTCGCTACTTCGACTCGATCTTGGAGTTTTGGACCTCTCATCCTAGTCATCGTCGTGTGTGTCTGATTTTTTTGTGTGGCTCTTGTATTTATTTTTTTTCATTCGCATATCTAAGGGCGCACATGACTATGACTTCGACCATAATGCGTACGTACAATGACTGTGACTTGTTCATTTCTAAGGGCTCACATGACTGTGACTTCGACCATAACGCGTACGCACAATGTTTGAGTTTGTACTTGTAATCTATGTAAACATTGTCCTCCGGTCATAGTGGGCCGAATCTATAAGTGCTTAGCTATTGAGTGCGACAAGACGAGGTCGTGTTTGTTGCCTATGCCTCTAGGTATGTATGAGGATTTAGATAGGGGAATCACTTCACATGATACACACATCCCTCGTCGGTGCACTCAAGCTGAAAAATGCTACGCGTACATGATATAACTCGTGACACTATACTCTAACACACTAAAAATACGTTGAATAATCAATGTCACGATACATTTGTGATTATATTATGTGGGAAACTTTGGGCCAAAACTCTCATAAAAAAGTCATATGTATACAAGTTAAAGTGTATCTATCTAGGTGGATAGATTTCATTTGACTCGGGGCTCCGTGAATTAAAAAAAAATGATCAAAGTGATAGCTCTACGCTAACAAAAGAACTATATGCAAACTATCACATCTCTTATCACGGTCCCCCCAATCACTACTCACTCCTCCTGATAAGTCTTCATGAGCATTGTGAGGATGAGCACCTTGGTTAAAGACTCACTTCGATCTTGTGCCTCGACTTTATCTTTAGCTTAGTGCCCCTAGTTTTTGCCTATGTATGACACAAAATGACATGTGAGGTGATTATTCACCTTATTTCTCTTATGTTAGGTTCCTAGACGATCGAGATATCCATGGACAATATGTTATCTTTCCCTTGGTGTTATCTCGCTTTCGATGCTACACGAACACATGTCATTACGTTGTCTAATACTTCTACACATAAGAAATGGACTGAAACTACACTATCATTTTTAGCACAATACGCACTAGCACACGATTTACACTCATGACGTTCTCAATGTTTATTCAACTTGATTACTTCCTCACTCTTATAGCAGTGTAAACATACTCGTTGTGTGCCTAGTTTAGTCTGTGATGTCCAAATTATATTACCTCTGAAAATTGAATGTCTCTGACTGTGTACTTTGCTCCATTGTGTGACCCATGCACTTGTAATTCTCTGATATGTATTTTTGTTGAGTCACCTCTATGCGTGTCATGTTTATCTTTACCTTTTCTATGCACTATTTGATGTTTGTCTAATGCCCATCATTTCTATTATTTTTCATCTTGCATGTCTAGTTGCTTTTCCCATCATTTTGATATTATCAAAGGGGGAGAATAAATTGTTGATGAGTATGTTCTTGAATATGAGTCACGGGTTAGGAGAGGTCACTTGTAGGGGGAGCATGTTAACAATGTGTGCACATAGATAGGGGGAGCATGTCAAACATGTAGATAAGGGGAGCGTGCGTGTAGGGGAGCCATATAGAGAACCTGCAACTTGATGTTAGCCAATAACTCTTATTCTTTATATATGCACTCTATCTCATTATTATTTCTCTTGAACGGAAGTTGATATTATCAAAAGGGGGAGTTTGTTGGAACTAATGTTTCATATTCCCTGAGTTTGAGAATATCAACTCCCAGGTTGAAAGTGCAGGTTAGATCTGATATACTCAAGAGGGGGGTGAATAGAGTATGGTGCTTACTAAAAACTTTTTACAACTGTTGTTGTATACCTAAGTGAACAGGGAAGTAAATAACATAAAGTAAACAAAACAACTAATAAAAACACAGAGCAATCACAGACCACAGCCAGAAACAAAAGAAAATAAGTAACCAGAAGACACAAGGAGCTATAGTGGTTCCCCAATCAATCTGGGTACATCCACTCTTCTACCACCCTAGTAGGAATCCACTGCAGGATGAGTTGATCCGGTGTCCTGGGCACCAATGGGTTTTGATCAGGTCCCCAAAAACCAAACCCTCAAGTGTTTGGAAGGGAGACTTGCAACCAGAATAATTTTGAAGGTATTTAAAACCCTGTACAGGAATTAG